>PVIH01008106.1:0-19704 GCA_004025045.1 Sigmodon hispidus
AGCCATGCTTATGATTATTATCCTCTGTATAGTTATTGTTAACTCTTCGGCATTTTTAAATTCTTTTTACTATTTTTTTTGATAAATACAAAATAAAGAAGGAAAAAATATAAATATATGTATATATAAAAAAAATAAATCACACACACACACACACACACACACACACACACACACACACACACAAAACAAAACAAAAGCAAACAAACAAAAAAAGAAAACCATGACCAAAAGCAAATTCAAAAGGGGTGTCTACTTTTCTCATGCATCCACAGCAGTGGTCATCACTTCCGTAAAAAGGTGTGAACCTGGATGAAAGAGTGAATAAAGAAGCCCCAGAGGAGTGCTAATTACTGGCTTGATCCCAATGGCTTGCTTAGCTTGTTTTCCATAAAACCATGGACCACCAGGCCAGGTATTTTACCACCAACAGTAGGCTGGGTACTTCGCTGCCCTTCACTAACTAAAAAAATGCCCTACAGGCCTGCCTGAATCCCAATTTCATGGACATATTTCCTCAACTGTGGCTCCATCTTCTATGATGACTCTAGCTTATATCAAGTTCACATAAAACTAGCTAGAACAAGAAGGCAAAGGGGGGATCCTTAAGATTGATTCTTGATTTCATATGTAGCCATGATAATTGTTTTTATTTAACAGTTCTTCCTCCAAATTTATTAAAATAATGTAGCAGTTCATTTCAGTAATGTGTCTAACTGCAAAAATACTCTTGAAAGAAAACAGAACTTTATATAATTATTTATCAGTGATATATAAACAGAATAAAAATGCTTAACTTTTGTAGAAAATTAACTATTTTATGATTAATGATGCCATTAATTTAAAAATTATCTCTTTATAATGACTTTTTTTTACAATAGACATAATAGTGATCCCTTTTTCATATCAGTTAAATGTTGGATTTCAAAAATGCATTTTATTGCTTTATTTAGTGGCTTACATTTATTTTATTTTATATGGACATATAAAACCTAAAATCTCTATACAGGATAAGAAGTGATATTTATCTTTTTTAGTTTGACTTGTGTTGCCTATTATGTTAGCAACTGGTTTCATTTATTACCGACAAATGACAAAATTATATTATTTTCAAGGATGAATAGCCATATGGCTGAACATACAGAAGAATATCTATATACTGTAGATGGACATCTATGGTGAATAGTAACTTGCCTCTAATCAATAGTACTGTAACAAGCATGAGTGAGAAGGCATTTTTGTAGCATTCTTAGATTCCTTTAAGTGTATTTCCACCTAGATATTATGACAGTTGTATTTTCACTATTCTGGGGAATATTGAATTGTATTATGGCTGGAATTGATTGAATTCCTACCTGCAATATGAAAAAAAGTTGTTGTTGTTTAACCACATCCTCTCATTTATTTTTGTCATGATAATCATTCATTCTCACTGGTAGGAAAGGGAATCTCAATGTAGGTATGATTTGATTTCCCAAATGATTAAGTATATGTATAATATTTTTCATATACTTATTGACCATTTGTACTTTTTTAGGAATATTTGTTCATTTCATTTGCCTTCTTATAATTGAATTTTAAATTTTTGAAAATATTTAAGGCCTAGTACTATGGCTATTTTCAACATGTTTTTTGGTATCTTTATCAGATCTCAAGCAGTAGTACACTTACAGTTTTATTTCTGGGTACTTGAAAGCTTTTGTGACAAAAGTGCCAAACATTTTGGGTAAACTGGAGATCTTTTCAAATAACCTTGAAAAAGGAATTGTACAGAAAATAAACACTTTTTGACATGTTGGATTTAAAGATTTTGTCAATACAAAAGAAAAAGGAGCCGTTATGATGGCAATTGTGAAGTCACACATACTGCATTAGTGCACATAAAAATCTTCAGTGTTCCCTTGGCTTTGGTTAATTCCACTATTTGCTCTGATACAGTACAAAATTTTCATAATGACTGGTAGAATGTTTTGTTCCAATCTACATTTTAATTGTCAGTCCTGACTAGCACTGGTGGATACATCTTATCTTACTCCTCTGCTTTCACTAGCACAGAAGCAAATTTTAATTATTGTTTTCCATTTCTACTTTACTAAAAATATATTTTTTATACAATATATTCTGATTGTGGGTTTTCCTCCAGATCCCAAAGATCCTTCTTATCACTAGAGAATGGAATTTTTTTTTATTATGAATAAAGTCACATTTTATATCCGTGTACATCCTTATTCAAGGTCCCTTACCCCTCCCACGCACTCAGGTCATTCTCTCTTCTCCACATCTCCCCATCTCCTCCCAAGCATTAACAGGAGGTACCAAGGTCCCAATATTTCTCAGTTCAGCATCCACTCCTGGCAGATCCAAAATTCCCCCCAACATCAAGACTGAGTCTGGTGTTCCTCTAGAGGGAGTGTGATCCATGGTGTCGTGCAAGGAGTTTCAGATCCCAAGATGTTCAGTGGTTGTGGTTTGTAGTTTGGACATGTTTTGCTTTTTCATTTTTTGTTTAGAGTCCATTATTTAGTGAGTACATCCCCCCTGCTTATCTTTCAGGGTTTGTGAGACCTCGGTCAGGAGGATATTCTCCAAATCCATCCATTTGACTGCAAATTTTAGGGTATTATTTTTTTCTTACTGCTGAATAGTACACCATTGTGTAGATGTACCACAGTTTGTCAATCCATTCTTCAGTTGAGGAGCATGTAGGTTGTTTCCAGGTTCTTGCTATTATGAATAATGCTGATATGAACATATTTGAGCCAGTAACTTTGCAGTGTGAATGTGCATTTTAGGGTATACACCAGAGGTGGTATTGCTGGATCCTTGTGGAGACAAATTCCCTGGTTTCTGAAGAAATGCATTTCAGAGTGGCTAAACAAGCTTACACTCCCACCAACAATGGAGAAGTGTTCCCCTTGCTCCACAACCTCTCCAACATAGGCTGTCATCTGGGGCTTTTATCTTAGCCAATCTGACAGGTGTAAGGTGGTATATCAAAGTTGTTATGTTTGCATTTCTCTGATGGCTAAAGATGTTGAACATCTTTTCTAGTGCCTTTCAGACATTTGTAATTCTTCTACTGAGAATTCCCTTTCTAGTTCTGAACTCCAATTTTTGATGGGGTTAATTCCAGGTTTTGGGCTCTAGATTCTTGAGTTCTTTATATATTTTAGAGATCAGTCTTCTATCACTTGTAGGGTTGGTGAAAAACTTTTTCAATTCTGTAGGCTGTCATTTTGTCCTATTGACAGTGTCCTTGGCATTACAGAAGCTTCTCTGCTTCAGGAGGTCCCACTTATTGACTGTTTTTCTTAGTATCTGTGCCACTGATGTTATATTTAGGAAGTGGTCACATGCAACAATTTATAGAAGGGTATTTTCCACTTTATTTTCTATCAAATTTAGAGAGACCGGGTTTATGTTGAGGTCTTTGATCCACTTGGATTTGAGTTTTGTGCAGGATGACAGGCTAGGATATATTTGCATTTTTTTACACACTACCATCCAGCTATGCCAACACCATTTGATAAATATACTATCTTTTTCCATTGAATATTTTGGGCCTCTTTGTCAAAGAGCAGGTGTTCATAGATTTTTGGGTTAATGCTCAAAACCCCATTGATCCACAAGTCTGTGTTTATGCCAGTACCAGGTTGTTTTTATTACTGTAGCTTTATATATAACTTGAAGTCAAGGATGGTGATGCCTCCTGAGGTTCTTTTGTTGAGTAAAATCGTTTTGGCAATCCTGGCTTTCCTGCTATTCCAAACGAAGTTGAGCATTGTTCTTTAAAGATTCACATAATATTCTTTTGGGATTTGGATAGGCAGTGCATTGAATCCGTAGATGCTTTTGGTGGAATTGCCATTTTTACTATGTTGATCCTACCTATCCAGTTACATGGGAGAGCTTTCTATTTTCTGATATCCTCTACAATTTCTTTCTTCACTGATTTAAAATTTTTGTCAAATAGATCTGTTACTTCTTTGGTTATTGTTACTCCAAGGTATTTAATACTACTTGCAGCTGTTATAAAGGGTGATATTTCCCTTATTACTTTTTCAGCCCTCTTATTTTAGTATATAGAAGGGCTAATGATTTCTTTGAGTTAGTCTTGAATCATGCTACATTGCTGAAGGTGTTTATCACCTGTAGGTGTTCCTTGGTAAAATTTTATGGGTCACTTATGTATATAATCATATCATCTGCAAATAATGATAGTATCACTTCTTCTTTTCTAATTTGTACTCCCTTAATCTTCATTTGTTCTCTTACTGCTTTAGCCAAATCTTTGAGAAATACATTGAATAGATAAAGGGAGAAAGGACATCCTTGTCTAGTTCCTGATTTTAGTGCAAATGCTTTGAGTTTTTCTCCATTAAGTTTGATGTTGGCTGTTTGCTTCTTGTAAATTGCCTTCATTATATTGAGATATTTTCCCTTTATTCCTGATCCCTCCAGAGCTTTTATCATAAAAATGTGTTAAATTTTGTCAAAGGCTTTTTCAACTTCTAAAGATATGATCATGTGGTGCTTTTCCTTTATTTTGTTTATATGTTGGATGATATTTATGTTTTTCCTATGTTGAACCATCCCTGCATTTCTGGGATAAAGCCTACTTGGTCCTGAAAGATGATATTTTTTATATAGATTTGTATATGTTTTGCCAAAATTTTGTTCAATATTTTAGTATCCATATTCATGAGGGAAATTGGTCTGTAATTCTTCTTCTTTGTTTTGTCTTTGATTGACTTGGATATTAGGGTAATTGTGGCCTCATAAAAGGAATTTGGCAATATTCATTCAGTTTCTACTGTATGAAATAGTTTGAGGAGTAATTTTAGTAATTCCTCTTTGTATGTCTGGTAGAATTTTGCTCTGAAACCATCTGGAACTGGGCTTTTTTTACTTGGGAATCTTTTAATGACAGCTTCAATTTCCTTAAGGGTTATAAATTTGTTTTGGTAATTAATCTGTTCTTCTTTTAATTTTGATAAATTGTCCTGTCTGAAAAGCTGTCCATTTCTTCTATGTTTTTCATTTTTGTAGAATACAGATTTTCAAAGTATGGTCTGATAATTCTTTTTATTTCTTGAAGGTCTGATTTTATGTCTCTCTTTTGATTTCTGATTTTTTTTTATTTGAATACTCTCTCTCTACTTTTTGATTAGTTTGGATGAGACCTTATCGATCTTTTTGACTTTCTCAAATAACCAACTCTTCTTTGATTCTTTGTATTGTCCTTTTTGCTCTAATTTTATTGATTTCAGTTCTAAGGTTGATTATATCCTGGCTTCTTCTCCTTCTAGGTGAGTTTGCTCCTAATTGTTCGAAGGCTTTCAGCTGAGCTGTTAGTTCTCTCTTGTGGACTTTCTCTAGGATTTACATATAGATATATAGTGCTATGAATTTTCCTCTTAAGACTGCTTTCATTGTGTCCCACAAGTTTGAGTACATTGTGGATTCATTTTCATTGCATTCTTGAAATTCTCTGATTTTTTTCTTAATTTCATCCTTGACCCAGAAGTGTTTCAGCTGAGTGATGTTTAGCTTCCATGAGTTGGTAGGCCTTCTTTGATTTTTGATAATGTGAACTCTAACATTAGGCCCTTGTGGTCTGACATCATTCAGTGGATTATTTCCATTTTTTTTTGATCTGTTGATATTTGCTTTATGGCACATTTTTTAATCACTTTTAGAGAAAGTTCCATGAGAAGCTAAGAAATATGTATATTCCTTTGCATTTGGGTGGAAGCTTTTGTAGATATCTATTATATCATTTGCATCATAATGTCTATTAGATTCCTTATTTCTCTGTTGAGTCTCTGTCTGGTTGACCTATCCAGGTGTGAAAGTGGGGCATTGTAGTCTCTCAATATTAGTATGTGAGAATTGATATGGGATTCAAGCTTTTGGAGTGTTTTTTTTTTTTTTTTTTTTTTACATAGGTATGTGCCCTTAATTATGGGCATAAATTTTCAGGATTAAAATCACCTTTTGACCAATTTTTCCTGTGATGAATAAGTAATGACCTTATGGTCCCTTTTAATTTCTTTTAGCTTAAAGTCTACTTTGTTAGATATTAGGATGGTAACCCCTGCTTGTTTCTTAGGACCATTTGATTGAAAAATCTTTTCCTAACATTTTTTTCTGAGTCTGTGTCTGTCTTTGTGGTTGAGGTGTGTTTCTTTTATGCAGCAGAAGGATGGCTTCTGTTTTTGTTTCCATCTTGTTAGTATGTGCCTTTTTATAGATTAATTTAGTCCATTGATATTAAGGGATATTAGTGAACACTGATTGATATTTCCTGCTATTTTTGGTGTTGCTTGTATTTATTTCTTTTCTCTAGGCTATTCTTCTGTGGGATATTTGATTGTTTGTGGTTTATTGGGTGTATCTGGGATCCTTAGGTTGGAGTTTTCCCTCTAATGCTTTCTGGAGCGCCAGTTTGGTAGATAGGTATTGTTTCAGTCTGACTTTGTCATGAAATATCTTGTTTACTCCATTTATGGTGATTGATAATTTTGTTGGGTATAGTATTCTATGTTGGCAGCCATGTTCTTTTAGTGACTATATAACTTCTGACCAAGCTTTTCTTGCTTTCATCATTTCCATTGAATAGTCAAGTTTTATTCTGATGGGTCTGCATTTATAATAAATTGGCCCTTTCTTTTGCAGCTCTTAAAATTTTTTCTTTTTTTCTGTATGTTTCGTGGCTTGGTTGGTATGTGGTGAGTTGAAATTTTGTGGGTCATATCTATTTGGTGCTCTGTAAGCTTCTTGTATCTTTATAGGCATTTTCTTCTCTAAGTTATAAAAGTTTTCTTCTATTTTATTGAACACATTATGTGTGCCTTTAAGCTGGAAATCTTCTCCTTCTTCTATTCCTTTTATTTTCATGTTAGGACTTTCAATGGTGTCCCAGATTTCCTGAATATTTTGTGTTATGGCCTTTATGATTTTAGTGTTTTCTTTGACTGATATATCTATTTCCACTATTGCATCTTCTGCTTCCCAGATTCTCTCTTCCATCTCTTGAATTCTATTGGCTATGCTTGTATCTATAGTTCCAGCTCTTTACTTAATATCTTCTATTTCTCTCTTTGCCTCATTTTGTACCTTTTTTTATTGCTTCTATTTCAGTTTTTAGATTCTGGGATGTTTCTTTCATTTTTTTTGTGGTTTACCTTTTCTTAATTTTTTTTTCAGGAATTTGTTCATCTCTTCTAATTTTTTGTTCGTATTTTTTCTATTTCTTTATGGGAATTTTTTATATCTATTTTAAGGCTTCAATAATATTCATAAAGTTGTTTTTGGCTGTTTCCTTCTGTTTCCTCTTCATTGCTCTGTTCAGGTCTTGTAGTTGTTATACAACCACCAGTTTCTTTTGAAGTTTCTTTATTGTTCTTTATATTATTACAAATATTTTTGTACTGGTGTCTGCCCAGGCCTTAATTGGTTCATGATAACGCCACTCCTAATCAGTTGTGGCAAGAGGACTTATGAGTCTCCTGCCTTTTCTTAGCAAGGGGTCTACTTGATCTCTGACTCTGCTCTGGACAGAGTCTGAATTTCAAAGCCTCCTTCCTCTTCTCTGATACAGTTGGAGGCAGGGCTGACTGTGCAAGTTCCCCTTGTTTTGGTGTCACAGAGAAGCCCCTCACAGCCAAACCCTAATCCTGTCTGCTAAGGAGAGACTGAGATCAGGCTGTACATATTGACCCTGGTCCTGGAATGCAACTTTCCAATTTTCTGTATGGGGGATCAGGTGCCGGAACCTCGAGAATGGAATATTTTTAAATTAATTCTTAAAAATAATTTCTTACATATTTAATATTTACACCATTTCCTCTCCTACTACTTGTTCCTGTTCTCCTGTACTCTAAACATTTCTGACAACAACTTCTTGGTCATTATTTTTTATATGCCCCCACACAAACACCCACACCCACACCCCCCTCCACACACACAATATTCTAAGTCCACCTAAAGTTGATCTATGTGTATGTAATTAAGGTTTACCTCTTGTAATTAAAATACCTATTGTTCTGGAAGAGACTCGTTACTCTTTTTATCCAACAAGTAATAGTAAGATTATATTATAATTTCAAAAATGAAAGAAAAAGTATGAAATCTTCTTGTTCACATAAGGTGATATGGGACAGAAGAATGACTAAAAAAAGGAACAGTTTTATTGTCACTGATCTTATTCTGAATTAAGATGTATACATTTAGCTTTCTGTATATTGTGTTAGGTTTTAGTCTATTATGAGTTTTCTACAGTGATCCAGGACAATGCCTAATTGTGAGCTGGAAATACTCAAAAGGAAGACGGGGACCCACAATGCAAAAATTACATGGACTATGACAAATGCACCAGGCTGACAAACACCAACCAAAGACCAGATATGGACTAAAAACTGCTCAGGACATTTTCAAGGTGACTAGCTGAGATGAACCAGCTTCATAGACTACTCTAGCCAGGACCTGAAACAAGTTGTGCACTTTCCTGTAATGCACAGACTGGGTAACAAATGAAACAGCTACACATTTCAGTACTTGGTAATCAATAACACTCTTCAGGATCCCCTAAAGATGCCATCACCCCTCAGATAGCATGAAGTAAATTTAAGACCACAACGCCCACATTCCCAGGTGATGGGTTGTTTGGTTTTGACTCCTTTAATGGGTTCTGAATGATTTCCATTGTTTTGGGTAATTGGTTAAAAATTGTTATTGGTTATTGTTAGAAAAAATCTAAACAAGAGAGATTAAGACTTAGGGTTCTTGTTATATATAAAAGAGAAGAAAAAATAAAAGTGATAGAGATATAATAGGATATAAGGGTAGATTATTGAATCTAAAAAAATTACTACCATTAAATAGTTTGCATTGGACTTTATGTTTTTTATATTGTATATAAATTTTGTATATTGATATAAGGGTTAAGTTAATTTTGTCATTGCGCATATTTTTCTGTTTGTGCTATATAATTGCTAGTTCTGAAAAGTTATTATTATTACCAACTAGGATATAAAGAAATGCAAGTTAGTAGTTAGACATTACAATCAAACTTACAGTCATATTAGATATGTTTTCAAGATTAGATATATTTTAGATAGACAGGTCTTTTTCAAGCATTTCAGAGATCCATAGAATAAGGCATTTAATATATTTCAAAATCATAGATTATTTTGTTTTTTTTTTTTTTTTGAGAATGAGACATCTGCTTCTGGAAGCACCAATCCACTTCAGAGAAGATTATGGACCTCAAGGGAAACTCCTCCATTTGAGTTTACCTTCTTTGTGACAAAAGTTATGAACTGGGCAAGGAAGTACATTACCTTGACTACTGACAATACGATATTCAAAATGGACAAGAAGGAGAAATACACAAAAGAATTGCTTAACCTTGCCTTGTCTTGGCAAGGTAGAAGGGACTTGGGGTATATCCTGCTGCCCAGAGAAGTCTGTCAGACATACTAGGTCTGTATGCTGAAGAAAGATGATTCAACAAAGCAGAAGAACTTTGGGTGACTGTCCAGGCACCCAGCTGTTTTATTTCTTACATTGTTGGAAGTTACTATTTACTTAATATTATTTCCTTCTTGGGTCTCTAAGGAATTTAAAGATGAGATAGTTAATAGTTATATTTATCTAGTGACAGTTTTAAAAAGAAAAGTTAAAGTAAGTTTAAGAGACATCAAAATATAGGTTTTAGTTAGTAATACAAGTTAGATACAAAGTAGAATAGGTACAATTCTTTGTACTCACCAAAATAGAATAAATCATGGAATACTTTATTTGAATCTGTCAATAGTTAATGAACTGGACATTCCTTATGTAATTATTTTTGTATATTATTGTATGTAATTATTGTACCTATTATATATGGTCTTTCCTATGTTAGTTATAACTTTCTTTTTTATTTTTGACACAAAATGGTTATATGGATATATATTACATACTTAATAAAACCTGAATATTGGGGGAGAAATAACAGTCAAATCCTAGGCAGATAGGTAAGGAAATCCTTGAATACACAAAGATAAATAACTGAGTCAATCACAGACACACCTTTAATCCCAGCACTGGGAAAGCTGGGAGTGGTGACCAACAACCTTTATCTCATAACTCCAGAGAAAGAACTTCTTCTGTTTCTGTGTTTTCAAGGCTACCTTTAATCTTAACCTGAATGGAATAGGGTATATAAGGACTTGTAGAAACCCAGAGATACAGAAGCAGCTGGGAAAGTGACCAGGAGCAAGGCTAAGGAAGTTGCAAGACAGTTTGATGAGGATTGACTGTGGTGCTTTCTCTCTGATATTTCAGGCGTCCCTGATATTTGGCTATGAGTCTTATTTGTGCTTCTACAATAAGGTATTGAGAATGAATTCAGAAAACAGTCCAACCGTTAGTAAAACATTTAATTCATCTCATCTTAGGCTCATGGAAAAGACACTAGATAAAATTTCAAGCCAGAAGTAAGGAAGAAAGAATCCAAAATACCAGCTTCTTGTCTTGAAATAGCTATTTAACCATCCAGTCACATTTGAAAAGAATGCCTGCATATGTCAACAGTGAAGGCAGATAAAAGCAAGACTCAGTTTACCCTGCATTGTTTTCATAGACAATTTGAAAAGTATAGTCCCATTCAAAGCTGACTATTTAATGCTTTCAATGTTTTATTCAATGAGTAGTTCTAATAAAATGGTTGTATAGATGACTTTGTTTAAACTAACACATTCACAGGTAAACCAAAAGTCAGGAATGTAGAAAATAGAGTTGTTGAGATCAGAAGCAGAAGGTAAGAATCAGGGGAAGATAAGAGAATGTGACTTGAGAGGTGTCAGAATTCACATGTGAAACTGTCAAAGAACAAATGAAAGAAAATGAAAAATAAATATAAGATTATTAAAAAATATAAAAAATGAGAGTTAATTGAAAGGGAGTGATTAAATTTAGCAACTTGTATTATTCAATTTTTGATGTAGTTGAAGATGGGAGTCATTTAGCTTTTCTAAAATCCATGTGCATTTAGTCCGGAAAAACAGGAATGAATAGGGATCACATGGGGATCCCCAAACAACCCGGGCTATTGTCAAGACTATAGCTTGCTCTCCACAAACTGACAAGACCCATTGTTGAAGATAAGACATACATAACTCAATGGACATCAAGACGTTGAGCAGAGCTGAGAATAAATTTAGATAACTGTTTAGCCTTGAATAAGGCATTTAAATTATCCTGTCTAAGGCTCATGGAAAGAGATTATGTAAGCTCCGGTGCTTACTTATGTAGTCCAGGTCACCTAATATTACAAAGAAGAATGAAATTAGCACAGATTAAAGGAGCCATAGCACAACTGAGGCTGAGATATTTTATTATTGAGAGCAATCAGAGGCAGATTACAATGGTAATTGCCAGGATCAATACAGTTGTTGTTGCCCTTTACAGAGTACATAAGAGTAATGTCTCAGACTAATTGTTCTATCAAAATTCCATGTTTCCTTGACTTTTGAAGGAATATGTAGAGAAATATAAATTGACTTGAATAATTCACTGCCATGGATTGTATTTGTCCCTCAAGAACTGGAAGAAACATTGTGCCATAGACACTGTGGATTCTTAGCTAAATAAGATGCATGCCTCTTAAAAATGCTAGACCAGACCAACAGCATACTTCTCTGAAAGATTAAAACTGTTACATAAAATCTTAACTTCTACATTCTAGCATTTTTAGTACAGAAAGGTATTCTGCGTGCTACCAAAGGAGAAACATACACACTTAGTCAGCCACAAACCCTAACTATACAATGGTATCCTATGTGCAAGATTAGCTAGGGTAATGGTGACATAAAGCTTGTGGGAGTAACCAACCAGATTATGATTATACCTACACTTTACTCAGTAAAATAAAATCAATACCTGATACTGCTTGAATGACTGACCAAGTACCAGAAACTAGATAGTTCCAGAACCAAACACTGGAGGGGATGAGATTTTAATGTTGTAATAAAATGAATGATAATAACATACTGCTATACTCGCAGATCAGTACCTTTGCTCAGTCACCATGAAAAAATGCTTTCTCAATTACAGAGATTCACAGCCATTCATTATACAGGAAGTCTGAGACTTAGTAACACACAGTCCTAAACTAGTTGTATCCATGTATTCACAACTTAGAAAACATGGTGGCGAAAGAAATTGGAAAGAATATAAAAGCCAGAGGGCCTGTAAAACACCAAAAAAATGGGGTCTTTTAAATTAATATATATAAAGTTCTTAATAACTCACAGAAAGTTAAGTTCCATGCCTAGGGTCTTTACAGGTCTATGCCAGACACTCTGCCCTTATATCATGATTTACATTTTAGTGTTCTTATAGGATTCCAGAAAGTGAGAAAGAGTTAGTCTTTTTTGTGCTTTCTCTTTGGCCCATTTTGAATTCTATTTTTTTGTTTTATCTTACTATGTTTTATTATGTTATAATATTTTTGGTCTCAGAGGCCTAAGCTTTTCAAATGAGAGACAGAAATGGAGTGTACCAGTATGGAAGGAAGGTGGAGATTAACTGGAAAGACTAAAGGGAGGGAAAATTATAATCAGAATACATCATGTAAGGAAAGAATCTATTCTCAATAAAAGAAAAATAAAATTATGTGATGTAAAATGCAAATCTAAAATTTACATCCTGTTGCTGTGTATTATAGGAGGTGGTTAGAAGTGCCCAATGGGCTCTTTCCTTTATGACTGAATTCCATTCTCTAAGCTTTTCTGAAACAATAAATAAATACTCACACACATTAAATATTCCTGTCCAGTGATTCTTACATCAATTTTCCATAAGTTTATGTAATTTGTATTTATGTTAGTATATTATTTATTTTTAGTCACAGAGACTGGAATATATGCATATATACCCGGGTATTTCATATTTGTAAAATATGAGTATATAGTGATAGTGAAAGATGAGTAGGATTTTATCCAATATATTCTTTAATCTTTTAAAATTCATGAGTACTGGGATAAACTAAATTTTCTGTCATGGTCCTCAAAAAATTGAGGAACTGCAGAATAGTCAGATAGATCTCTTAATGTCTTGAAATGATCTATTAAAATTTTACTTGCTACCCTACTTATCTCCTCATATTCCACACATTTAAACTATGTTGGTTTGGGAGATAAGTCATTTGGTAAGTCCCTGATACACAGGCATGAAGACCTGAGTTTGGAATCCCTGATATGTACTTGAGCATTGTGGAACTAGCTTATAACCCCAGTATTATTGAGATTGAGAGAAGAGAAGCAAGTGATTGATCCATGAAGCTCATTTGCCAGTCAGCTTACATGAATCATTAATGTTGTATTAGGTTTCTGGCCTGAACTTTTGGACCTAGACCAGAGGTATGACTGACAGTCCTGCAGTCTTACAAAGACACACAGAGGTTTACATTAATTTTATGCAGATTGACCTAGTGTTCAGGCATATAACTTGCTAACTCCTTCATCTTAACACAACCCATTTTTCTTATTTAGCCCTCCATAACTTTTCTCAGAGCAGCATTTTAACTTTTTTCCTCTGCATCTGCTGTTTTCCTTTGTCAAGTCTGTGGTATCTCTACTCTGCTCTGCTCTGCTGTGAGATGTTTCCAGAGTTTTCTTAGTCTGGTATTCCTACCCAAACTTTCTGTCTGCCTCTGGCCAATCAACTTTTTATTAAACCAGTAGGAGGGACAAATATTTACAAGGTACCATAATCCCAGTATACATTAACCTGGTATGTATAATTCCAGACTCTGTCTTAAAATATCAGTATTAAAGTGGTGAGAAAATATACACTGTCTAACCACTTCATCCTGTATCTAAAAAGGCATAAAACCAAAAAAGACATTACCATATAGCTTAAGTTTCCAAGAGTTTTTAATTGTTTGAAGTGTTTTTTTTTCTTGCATAATAAAGAAAAGTTTTGATCAATCTACATAAATATACTTTTTGACAGCATACCTTTTATATCTTCTCTGTACCTTAGTTATGATCTTAACAGTCATGGGCTTTTTTGCATGAACATACAATTGAGTTTGTGAATCCTTTTATTGTCCTTTTGCTCTTTTGTCTTCAATTTCAATTATTGATATTATTTTTCCTTTAGTAGCTCTTAAGTCTCTTCAAACTAGTTCAATTCACTGACAATTCTGCCTGCAACAACTCTAAATCACCACCTTCTTCATAACTCTTCTGAAGTAGGAACTGACTGACAGTCATGGATATTATTGAGTGGAGAATCATTTCAATGCTTTTGTTGTCTGTGAAAGTATTTCAGGATCAGAAAATTAAAAGTACCCAACTCAAGAAGAGATCCTCACAAAAGGTATTGATGGAGATAAATAGTAAATACAAAAAGACAAATAAAACACCGGGCCAATGTGAAGATGATGTAAGTCATCCATGGAGCTTCTGAGGCTTACTTTCAATTTCACAGAAGCAACTCCCAAGATAAATGAGATAGACCATGGCTTCAGGGCATCCAGATCACAAATGTACTCAGGATTTTTAAATACCTCATTTGCTAGATAGTCAAAAAAAGACTTAAGGATCCCATAAATCTTGCACAAGGTAATAACACATATATGTAAAATAAAAGCATCTAGTCATTACAGGGTTAATAAGAAGAGTATAAGTACCTAGTTCTTATATTCTATCTCTGTCATGTACAGGGTATGTTGTGATGTTTTTGGGTGTTTCTGGAGAAAATCAGTGAATTACCATAAACTGAAAGTAAGTTTTCTCTCCCCATCTCTCTGTCTCTCATTTAATAATGTGATATTCTCCAAGTCTGTTATCATACCGTAAGTCATAACCACAAGGATCCATGTCTCTTCTGACATGAATTAAGAGCAGTGAATATTATATTGGCTGAATAAGTACATGAATTAAATTATAATTTATACCACAAACTCAGAAAAACCATAGACTCCCAAAAGTATTTAAGTGGTTTAGAAAATTCATAATGTAACTACTTTCTTTCTTATAAGAAAAGCCATCACTCAGGTTAATGTGTTAATAGAGTAGACAATTTTATTTAACTGTGCTACTTTATGTGAAAAATTAATCCAGTTATTTTTTAGTTCCCCATTATACTTTCAAAGAAATATTGTAATTGAATTTGAAAACTGATGAATACAACATAATTGAGGTGATACAGTTCCAAAGTGCAGAGTCACTCAGCAATATTTCTGTGAACAAATAATATACTTTCTTCAAAAGTTTTAATAATGGTAATAATTAACTTTTATATTGTTCTCAAAATATTGTTAGTCCAGCAGTATCAGAAAAAAAATGGCACAACCTCATTGGTCTTTTAAAATAAAAGGAGATTTGATATTTGAATTTTAGTGATATGCTTATTGTGGTGGAATATTTTCTGTATAATGTAAATAAAGGAGCTGTTTTGGTCCATGTAGAACACCATAGAAGTGGGTGGAGAATCAGAGCACAAGCAGGTAGGAAGAAGGGTGGAGTTTGCCAGTCTTCATCCGACCCCCAAGAGGAACAGACATGTAAGAGGTACCGGCCAGCCATGGGCTGAGCCACGTGGTGTGAAGATTAATAGAAATGGGTTAATTTAAGAAGAAAGAGCTAGCTAGTAATGGGCATAAGACATAGGCCAAACAGTTTAAAGGATATAAGCTTGTGATTCGTTTCTTTGGGGGATAAAACCCGCTGCCACTGAGCGCGCCAGGTTGCAAAACTCTCGGGGCCAAACAGGTGCCAGGAGAAACTTTCTGCAACAGTTTATTTACCATGTTATAAAATATGTGAAATAATAGTTGTAGATGAGGACAAGAATAAAATCCATGTAATCCTAGGCCTGTTTCAGTACACAGCTTGCTCTCCATAAAATCTCAAAAATATGGTCACTTGAAGAGACCTGTGTAATGGCAGCATTGGCTGACCTGTGAAGGTGAATGAGCTAAATCTCCACCCTCTCACACACAAGTTCTCCATATACCTCTGCTGTTCTCTTTAAAATTCATGACATTTTTCTTTTTTTCTCATTGTTAAAACACCCCCACACATATATAAAACAAATAGTTTATATGCATAAATATGAGTATATATATTTAAATATCTTCTTAATCTGTATAGTGTTATTTATATTCTTGCTTTCAGGACTATTGGGTATGGAATAACCAATTAATTGATGTGCTCTTCCACTTAAGAATTTCTTAGATGCCTACAATTCTCTGTGGAGCATTGTGTAGGTCTGTCTGTTTGGAATTCCTAATGATATCATTCTTTGTGTTCAGCTCATGTTTAGGCAGTCATGATGGTGAGACTTTACTAAATCAGCTATAATCTCAATCAACATGTTAAACATGTGTCCTTATACACACAGATAAATGTAATTCTCATTGCTCATCAAGGAAACTTCTTTTTGCAACAGAAGGCAATCACAACAGAAAAAAAAAAGAGTCACATGTAGAGCTGTGGATGCCATTTCATAACGGATACATCTAAAAAATTACTCTCATGACTAAGGCTCAGGAAACTTTGCTGAGAAGTCAGTGGAAAGATTACAAGATCTAGAACATCAGGGAGCTTTCTGTGAGATTATTTCTTTTGAAATGTCAGAAGCTAAACCATAAAATCTCAGGCATGAAACTTTGCATCTCCACAGGTCATTAAAAAGAGAAACTACTCTGATTAAGACTAAGAATATAGATTATTTATGCTATAAAAGTAACTATTTAGAAAGTCATAGCAAGCTATGTTGATTTCTCCAAGTAATAGCATTTTGTTCTCCCTTAAAGCTATACCACCCACTACAAAGTTTTTCAACCAGTTTTGAGTGGAGCGGCCCTCCCTCAGATATAATTATGGAAAGGTCAGTTTTAATACCGTTCCAGTATAAGTGGGAATATCTCACCTAGAAGGATAATCTTGTAGTCAAAAGGATTCAGATCTAACAGGACAGATGCCTTTTCCTTCTTCCCAGTTGACAACTAGCTTCTGGTGCTAAGCAGAAGAAAGAAAGTTTTCAGCTCAGGTACAAGATTTGATGATAATTAAAGAATGGATAAGTAATAAAAATGTATAAAATATACATAATGTAATTTTGGTCAAATAAAAAATTAAAATTATTAAATTTGTGGGCAATGGGAATAAACTAAAAAAGTATTAAATAAGGTAACCAAGGCACAGAAAAACAAATTTTATATATTTTCATCAGTTTACTAGCTTCAATTCTTTAAGTATCCATTTGAAAGTATCTATACCAGTTTTAATTCTCACTAGCAGTGTATAAGGTCTTCCTTTCCCCACATTTGCTATCACTTCTTTTGTAGGATGTTAGAAGTTATTACTGAGAAAAGATAAAATGTAAAACTAGTTTTAATTTGTATTTCCATGATGAATAGACATATTAAAATATTTGGAAAATATTTCTTGGATCTGCCAGGAGTGGAGACTGAACTAAGCAATATTGGAACAGTGGGATCTTGGGACCACCTGCCACCTGCCTGGGTCGGGGGAAGGGAGAGTTGTGGAGAAGAGAGAATGACCTGATGTGTTGGGAGGGGGAAGGGACCTTGAATAAGGATATACAAGGGTAGAAAGTGTGACTTCTTGTTAATAATAATAATAATAATAATAATAATAATAATAAAAAGACTTACTGCCCCACTCTTGTAACTTCCCTTGCAGCCCAGTGTTTATACATATGTTTTCTTGCTTTTGTTCAAGTCCCTCTGTATATTGTGAAGTTGAGGGAAAAGTGGAGTGAACTGAGAATGAGTCTCCCAGTCTGTGTCCAAACTGAAAATAAAGCAAACTATCTATTTGTAAAATAAATAAATAAATAAATAATTCTAAGCCATTTTTATTTAGATTATGAGAACTCTATGCAATATTGAATATTCACTTTTCAATGGGATTACTTGTGTTTGGTTTTTTTAATCTTTAAATATACTAGCTAGTAACTGCTGACCAGATTTGTAGCCTATAATTATTATTTTTACCTTCTGTAGGATGGTCTGTTCACTATAATTATGCCATAATTTGCTTTACAAAAGCTTTGTATTCCTGAAAAAAACAGGTATTAATTGTTGGTCTTACCTATGCTATCTGGGTTCTATTCTAAAATCTATTCCTATGCGAATGAGTTCATACGTAATTCCTGCATTCTCCTTTGAAAAACAGCATAGTTGGTTTTATTTTGAGACCCATGGTCAACTAACTAATGAGTTTTGTGCAGAGTAAAAAGGAATGATCTATGAATGAGAAGAACTTTAAGTCATTAAAGAATATATCAGAAAACTGAAAGATCTCCCATGCTCCTGGGTAGGTAGGATCAACATAGTATAAACAACAGTCTTACCAAAAGCAGTCTACAAATTCAATTTAGTCCCCATCAGTATCCCAATACAATTTTCTACAGACCTTAAAAGAACAGTGTTAAACTTCATATGAAATTACATGGAACCCAGAATTTCCAAAACAATCCTGTCCAATAATAGAACTTTAGAAGGTATAACCATTCTTGACTTCAAGCTATACTATAGAGCTTCAGTAACAAAAAGAACTTGGTACTGGCATTAAAAAAAAAAGACTAGGAGATCAATGAATTTAATAAAAGATCCCGACCTTAATCCATACACATATGAACACCTGATTTTTGACAAAAGACAAAAAATATTCAGTAGAAAAAATATTATCTTCAAACAAGGTGTTGGCATAACTGGATGGTAGTATGTAGAAGAATGCAAATAAATCTATACCTACTATCCTGCACAAAATTCAAGTTCAAGTGGATCACAGACCTCTATATATAAATCTAGTTACACTGAACTTAATAGAAAAGAAAGTAAAAATACTCTTGAATACAATGGCACAAACACCCACTTTGTAAATATAACACCAGTTGCAAAGACAGTAAGAAAAACAATTAATAAATCGGACCTCCTGAAACAGAGTAGCAAAGGACATGGTCAATAAGACAAAACAACAGTCTATAGAACAGGAAAAGAGCTTTACGAACCAAGGTCTGACAGAGCACTGATCTCTAAAATATATAGAGAATTAAAAACCTGTAGGTCAAAAACACAAATAATCTATATTAAAAAAATGGGATTCAGCATTAAAATGGGCAGAATCCCCCTATTTCTAGTTTTAACTGCTTGTGTGAATATATGCAAAAGAAAAAGATTAAAACTAAAATGAGGAGCAACACTAAATGAAGCTTACACCATGTGCAATTTACCAAGACATCAGTTGGAAGGAGGCAGCCTCTGCAAAGAAACTTAACCAGCAGTCAGGTGGGTGGCTAAGATACCTGCATAGATAACTCTGACTCAAATGGCACCGAGGCTCTCACTAATACCTTAGAAGCATCTGGCAGCACATGTCCTACCAAATATACCAGCAATTGGGACAAGCATGCTTTCTAATCTTCACATATTTCATGCCAAGAAGAAAGCAAATTATACTCACTCTTGTACGATGTTAAAAAGAGAGTGAATCATTATTTACATGAACTACAAAGGATAAAGTTCTGTAAAGATCAATAATTGTGTATTGAGAAAAACTGTAAAATATACATAGACTGGTTGTTTTATTGTGAGAAATTTGGCTCTTTCAAAAATTCATTTGTTTAAAATAACACAATTCAGAGATAAAAGGGCAATTCTCAAAAGAAGAATTA
>PVIH01008106.1:19804-56616 GCA_004025045.1 Sigmodon hispidus
AAAAAAAAAAAAAAAAAAAAAAAAAAAAAAAAAAAAAAAAAAAAAAAAAAAAAGAATTGCTCAACTTTCTTAGTCATCAGAGAAATGCAAATCAAAATAACGCAGATATCATCTTACACATTTCAGGATTTCTGAGTTCAAAAACACAGATGACAGCCTATGCTGGAGAGGATGTGGAACAAGGGGAACACTCCTTCATTGCTGGTAGGAATTTAAACTTATACAACTATGTTGAAAAGCAGTATGGCAGTTCCTCAGAAACCTGGGAATCAATCTAACCAATGATCCAGCCATACTACTACAGGGCATATATCCAAAGGATGCACATTTGTACCCCAAAGCATTAGCTCAACTATGTTCATAGCAGCATTGTGCATAATAGCAAGAACCTGGAAAAAAACTTAGATTCTCCTCAACTGAAGAATGGATTAACAAACTGTGGTAGAGACAAAACAGAAATCCATAGCTAAGCACCAGATTGAGCTCCTAGTCCAGCTAAAGAAAAAGAAAAGAAAAAGTGCATGAGCAAAGGGATCAGGATCATAAGGAAGAGAAGACCCACAGAGAAATCTGACCAGACCTCTCTGCCTCTAAAATAATTGCTGAGGATCCTTCATGAAAAGGAACTAAACTTTTGGATGGTAAACAACAGTAAAATGGTATGGGCAGTTTGTGGAGCCTCATGTAGTAGGATCAGATTATATTTCTAGTGCATGAAGTGATATCTTAGAGCCCATTCGCTATAGAGGAACACGGACCTACCTAAACTTGATATGCCAAACCAAACTGACCCACACTAGGATTCCTTGCCCTCTTTGGGGAATTGATGGGGTCATGTGGTAGGAGGAGGCTGAGGGGGGACTGAGAGAGACTTGGAGAAGGCAAAGGGGGGAATAGTAGATATGAATAAAACCTTTTTAAAAAATAAATCACCACCTCTCCCCAATAAAAATATGAAATGTGTAAGTAAATAGGTAGAGTTGTGATTCAGATACAGAAATAAATACAGCATGTTTTCTCTTAAAAAATATTAATGATGCTCTAGTTATCCAGAACCATTTTTTTGATGATGCTGGTATATTTCAATGTGTGCTATTGAGCTATTTGTTACAAAAATATTAGGTAGTCACAGATGTGGACTATTTTGTGGGTACTCAATTGTATTTCATTTATCAATGGGTCTGCTTTGATAACAGCATTATTCTGTAGTTTTATATATTTATTTTTTACATGGATAAAAATATGATTTATTCATAATAAAAAAGTGAAAAATGATACTTAAACAAAACTAGTACAATGTATAGGCTCTCATCTGTATCTTCAATCTTAGCCATTCTGACAGGTGTAAGGTGGTATCTCAAAGTTGTTTTGATTTGAATTTCTCTGATGACTAAAGATGTTGAGCAATTTCTCAAGTGCCTTTCAGCCATTTGAAATTCTTCTATTGATAATTTCCTTTTTAGTTCTGAACCCCAGTTTTTAATTGGGTTATTCAGGGTTTCTGGCTCTAGTTTCTTGAGTTCTCTATATATTTTAGAGATCAGTTCTCTGCCATACTGTAGAGTTGGTGAAACCCTATTCCCATTCTGTAGGCTGTTGTTTTGTTTTCCTATGTCCTTTGCCTTACAGAAACATCTCAGCTTCAGTAGATCCCACTTATTGATTTTGTTCTTAGAGTCTAGGGTACTGGTGTTACATTTAGGAAGTACCAACTATGGCAATGTGATTTTTTTCTACTTTCTCTCCTATCAAGTTCAGTGTAGAATGTTTTATGTTGAAGTCTTTGATCCAATTGGATTTGAGCTTTGTGCAGGTTGATAGGCTTGGATGTATATGCATTTTTCTACATACTTTGATCCAGGTATGCCAACACAATTTGTTGCAAATACTCTCTGATTTCCACTGAATATTTTTGAACTCTTTATTCAAAAATCACATGTTCAAAGGTGTGTGGGTTAATGTCTGGATCTTCAATTCAATTCCATTGACCCACAAGTCTGCTTTTATGCCAGCACCAGGTGATTTTTAATACTGTAGCTCTATATAATAACTTGATGTCAGGGATGGTGGTGCCTCCTGTGGGTCTTTTGTTGAGCAAAACTGTTTTGACAATTCTGGCTTTCCTGTTATTCCAAATAAAATTTAGTGTTGTTCATTCAACATCTATAAATATTTGTATTGGGATTTTGATGGAAATTGCATTGAATCTATTGCTTTCTTTTGGTAGGACTGCCATTTTTACTATGTTAATTTTACCTACCCAGGAGCATGGTAGATCTTTCCATTTTCTGATATCCTCTAAAATTTCTTTCTTCAGTGATTTAAAGCTTTTGTCAAACAGATCTGTTACTTCTTTGGCTATAGTTACACTGAGGTATTCAATGCTATTTGCAACTTTTATAAAGGGTGATGTTTAACTTATTTCCTTTTCAGCTCATTTATTTTTAGTGTATAGGAGGCTTACTTATTTTTTTGAATTAGTCCTTTATCCTGCCACATTACTAAAAGTGTTTTTCAGCTGTAAAAGTTTCCTGGTAGAATTTTGTGGGTCATATATATATATATATATATATATATATATATATATATATATATATAATCATATCATTTGCAAATAGAGATAGTTTCACTTCCTCTTTTCAATATATATCCCTTGAATCTCCTTTCTTTCCTATTGCTTTGGCTAAAAGTTCAATAACTACATTGAATAGATAATGGGAGAAGGAACAGCCTTGTCTTGTTCCTGATTTTAGTGGAATTGCTTTGAGTTTCTCTCCATTTTCTTTGATGTTGGCCATCGGCTTCTGGAAATTGCCTGGCATTTTCCCTGTATTCCTGATCTCTCCATAACTTTTATCATAAAGGAGTGTTGGATTTTGTCAAAGGCTTTTTCAGCATCTAAGAAGATTATCGTATTTTTTCTTTCCTTCAATTTGTTTATATAGTGGATGACATTTATAGGTTTTCATATGCTGTACCATTCCTGAATTTTTGTGAGGAGGCATACTTGATTGTGGTCAATGACTTTTTTTTATATGTTGTTGAAATCAGTTTGCCAGAGTCTTGTTGAATATTTTCACATCAGTGTTCATGAAGGAGATTGGTCTGTAGTTCTTTTCCTTAGTTAAATTTTTGAGTGGCTTGGCTATCAGGGTTATTGTGGCCTCAAAAAAATAGTTGCATTCTTTCAGTTTTTACTGTATGCAATTTAGTATGTTGAGTATTGGTATTAGTTCTTCTTTGAATGTCTTATAGAATTCTACACTGGAACCATCTGGACCTGGGCTTTTTTTTATTTGGGAGACTTTTAAAAACAGCTTCACTTTCCCTTGGAGTTATAGGTCTGTTCAGGTCTTTAATCTTTTCTTGATCTAATTTTGGTAATTTGTACCTGTTCAGAAATTTGTCCATTGATTTTAGGTTTTCCATTTTACTAAAGAACATATTTTCAAAGT
Organism: Sigmodon hispidus; assembly: GCA_004025045.1. Taxonomy (NCBI): domain Eukaryota; kingdom Metazoa; phylum Chordata; class Mammalia; order Rodentia; family Cricetidae; genus Sigmodon; species Sigmodon hispidus. Next base: position 23,260 of record PVIH01008106.1, read on the forward strand.
ATAATCTGATAATTCTCTGGATTGGCTGGAGGTCTGTTGTTATGTACCCCTTTTTTCATTTCGAATTTTATTAATTTGAATATTCTCTATCTTTTGGTAAGTATGGATAAGGGTTTATCTAACTTGTTGATTTTCTCAAAGAACAAACTTTTTGATCTGTTGATTGTTTTGTATTGTTATCTTTGATTCTATTGTACTGATTTCAGCCCTAAATATGATTATTTCCTGCAGTTTACTCCTTCTGTATGAATTTGCTTCTAATTATTTTAAAGCCATCAGATGAGTTGTTAGGTCTCTTGTGTGAGTATTCTTTTGCTTTTTGTGTATATATATAGGCATCTTGTGCTATGCATTTTCCTCTTAAAACAGCTCTCATTGTGTTCTAAATATGTCTGGATATGTTGTGGATCCATTTTCAATAAATTCTAGATAGTCTTGATTTCTTTCTTAAGTTCTTCCTGACCCAGATGTGGTTCAATGTATAGATGTTGTGTTTCCATGAGTTTGTAAGATTTCTGTGGTTTTTTGTTGCTGTTGAATTCTAACGTTATTCCATGGTGGTCTGATATGATACAATGGGATATTCCTTTCTACCCTTGTATATCTTTATTCGAGGTTCCTCCCCTCTCCCACCACATCAGGTCATTCTGTCTTCTCTACAACTCCCCCACACCCGGGAAGCAACAGGCATTCCCAAGGTCCCACAGTCCCCATTGCTTAGTTCAGCCATCACTCCTGGCATAAACAGTTTTCTCCCCCAACCTCAAGACTGAGTCAGGTGTTCCTCTAGGGGGAGTGGGATAGAAGGAGGCAGTCCAAAGTGTTTCTGATGCCAAGCTGTTCAGTGGTTGTGATTTGCAGCTTGGGCATGCTTTGATTTTTCTTGTTTGTTTGTTTGTTCATTGTTTTAGAGTTCGCTAATGAATGAGTATATCACCTCTTTATCTTTCTGGGTTTGTGATACCTCGCTCAGGAGGATATTCTCCAAATCCATCCATTTGCCAGCAAGTTTTAGGATATTATTTTTTTCTTGCTGCTGAGTAGTATTCCATTGTGTAGATGTACCACAATTTGTTAATCCATTCTTGAGGTGAGGGGACCTAGGTTGTTTTCAGGTTCTTGCTGTTACAAATAATGATGCTATGGACATAGTTGAACTAATGCCTTTAGAGTACAACTGTGTATCTTTAGGATGTACACCCAGAAGTGGTATTGCTGTGTCGTTGGGGAGATTGATTCTCAATTTTCTGAGAAACCGCCATACTGCCTTCAAAAGTGGTTGAACAAGCTTACAGTCCCACAACCAATGGAGGAGTTTTCCCCTTGCTCCACATCCTCTCCAGCATTGGCTGTCCTTTGTGTCTTTTATCTTAGCCAATCTAACAGGTGTCAGGTGTTATGTCAAAGTTGTTTTGACTTGTATTTCTCTGATGTTTAAAGATGATGAGCACTTTTTCAGGTGTCTTTTAGCCATTTGTAATTCTTCTACTGAGAATTACCTTTTTAGATCTGAACCCCATTTTCTGATGGGGTTATTCAAGGTTTTGGGCTGTAGATTCTTGAGTTCTTCGTTTATCTTACAGATCAGTCTTCTATCACTTGTAGGGTTGGTGAAAATCTATTCCCATTCTGTAGTCTGTTGTTTCAACATATTGACAGTGTCTTTGGCTTTACAGATGCTTCTCAGCTTCAGGAGATCACACTTATTGATTGATGATTTCAGTGTGTGTGCCACTGGTGTTAAAGTTAGGAAGTGCTCACCTGTGCTAATTCATAGAGGTGTATTACTAATTTTCTTTCCAATCAAGTTTAAAGTGGCTGGGTTTATGTTGAGGTCTTTGATACACTTGGATTTTAGTTTCTTGCAGGGTGACAGGCTTGGATATATTTGCATATTTCTACAAACTACCATCCAACTCTGACAACACCATTTGTTAAATATGCTATCTTTTTCCATTGAATATTTTGGGCCTCTTTGTCAAAGATCAGGTGTTCATATGTTTTTGGGTTAATGTCTGGATCCTCAGTTGTATTCCATTCATCCACAAGTCTGTTTTTATGCCAGTACCAAGCTGTTTTTATTACTATAGCTCTATACTATAACCTGGAGTCAGGGATGGTGATGCATCCTGATGTTCCTTTGTTGAGAAAAAATTGTTGTGGCGACCCTGGCTTTCCTGTTCTTCCAAGTGAAATTGAGTATTGTACTTTTAAGCTCTGAAAAATATTGTGGTGGAATTTTAATGGGCAGTGCATTGAATCTGTACATTGCTTTTGGTAAAATTGACATTTTTACTATGTTGATCCTACCTATCCAGGAACATGGGAGAACTTTCTATTTTCTGATATCCTCTTCAATGTCTTTCTTCAATGCTTTAAATTTTTGTCAAATACATCTCTTACTTCTTTGGTTAAAGTTAATCCAAGGTATTTTTAAATTATAATTATAACTATTATTATCATTAGAACACAAATGTCAAACTTTCTCTCCTTGTATATACTTATTCAAGGTCCCCTCCCCCTCCCACCACATCGGGTCATTCTTTCTTCTCCACAACTCCCCATTACCCTCCCTGGGTAGGCAGCAGGCAGTCCCATGGTCCCACTGACCCAATATCGCTTAGTTCAGTCTCCACACCTGGAAGATCCAGTTTTCTCCCCCCTTGCTCAAAATGAGTTTTCTGAGAAACCACCATTCTGCATTCCAAAGTGCCTGAACAAGCTTATACTCCCACCAATAATGGAGGAGTGTTCCCCTTGCTCCACATTCTCTCTAGCACAGGCTGTCCTCTGTGCCTTTCATCTTAGCCAATCTAACAGGTGTCAGGTAGTATCTCAAAGATGTTTTGATTTCCATTCCTCTGATGGCTAAAGATGATGAGCACTTTTTCAGGTGCCTTTCTGCCATTCGTAATGCCTCTGCTGAGAATCCCCTTTTTAGATCTGAATGCCATTTTTTAATGGGGTTGTTCAAGGTTTTGGGGTCTACATAGTTGTGTTCTTTACAAATATTAGAGATCAATCCTCTATCATTGTAGGGTGGTGAAAATCTTTTCACAATCTGTAGTCTCACGTTTTGTCCTCTTGACAGTGTCCTTGGTTTTACAGAAGCTTCAAAGCTTCAAGAGATCTCACTTATTGATTGTTGGTCTTAGTGTCTGTTCCCCTGGTGTTATATTTAGGAAGTGGTTGCCTGTGCCAGTTTGTAGGACGGTATTTCACACTTTCTTTTCTATCAAGTTTATAGTGACTGGGTTTATGTTGAGGTCTTTGATTCACTTGGATTTGAGTTTTGTGCAGGGTGACAGACTCATATCTATTTGCATTTTTCTACACACTTCCATCCAGCTATGCCAACATCATTTGTTAAATATACTATCTTTTTCCATTAAATATTTTGGGCCTCTGTGTCAAAGATCAGATGTTCATAGGTTTTTGGGTTAATGTCTGGATCCCCCATTGTATTCCATTGATCCACAAGTTTGTTTTTATGTCAGTACCAGGCTGTTTTTATTACTGTAGCTCTATAATATAACTTGAAGTCAGGGGTTGTGATACCTCCTGAGGGTTTTTTGTTGAGTAAAATTGTTTTACCACTCCTGGCTTTCCTCTTTTTCCAAATGAAATTGAGTACTGTTCTTTGAAGGTCCAAAAAATGTTGTGTTGGGATTTTGATAGGCAGTGCATTTAATCTGTAGATGGCCTTTGGTAGAATTGCCATTTTTACTATGTTGATCCTACCTATGCAGGAACATGGGAGAGCTTTCCATTTTCTGATATCCTGTTCAATTTCTTTTTTCAGTGATTTAAAATTCTTATCAAATAAGTCTGTTACTTCTTTGGTTATAGCAACTTCAACGTATTTAATACTATTTGCAGCTAAAATGAAGGGTAATGTTTCCCTTATTTCTTTTTCAGGCCTTCTATCTTTATTGTATAGAAGGGCTACTGATTTTTTTGAGTTAATCTTGTATCCTGCTACATTGCTGAAGGTGTTTATCAGACGTAGCAGTTCCTTGGAAGAATTTTGTGGGTCACATATGTATACAGTCATATCATCTGCAAATAGAGGTAGCTACACTTCTTCTTTTCCAATTTGTATCCCCTTAATTTCTTTTCATTCCCTTATTACTTTACCTAAAACTTTGAGAACTATATTGAATAGACAACGGGAGAGAGGACAGCTTGTCTAGTTCCTGATTTTAGTGGGATTGCTTTGAATTTTTCTCCATTAAGTTTGAAGCTGTTTGTTGGGTTCTTGTAAATCATCTTAATTATATTTAGTTATTCTCCCTGTATTCCTGATCTATCCAGGGCTGTAATCATAAAGGAGTGTTGGATTTTCTCAAAGGCTTTTTCTGCATCTAAGGATATGATCAGGTGGCTTTTTTACTTTAGTTTGTTTATGTGATGGATAATGTTTAAAGTTATTCGTATGTTAAACCAGCCCTGCATTTCTGGGAAGAAGCCTACTTGGTCATGGTGGATGATGTTTTTTATACCTTGTTGTATATGGTTTGCCAAAATTTGTTGAGAATTTTCACATCAATATTCATGAGGAAAATTGGTCTGTAATTCTCCCTCTTTTTTGTGTCTTTGAGTGGCTTGGGTATTAGAGTAATTGTGGCCTCATAAACGGAATTTGGCAATATTCCTTCAGTTTCTACTATGTGAAATAGTTTGAGGAGTAACGGTATTATTTCTTCTTTTAATGTCTGCTAGAATTCAGCACTGAAACCATCTGGACCAGGGCTTTTATTTTTGGGGATGCTTTTAATGACAGCTTCAATTTCCATAAGAATTATAGGCCTGTTTAGGTAATTAATCTGATCTTCATTTTAATTTTGGTAGATTGTACCTGTCCAGAAATTTGTCCATTTCTTCTAAGTTTTCCATTTTTGTGGAATACAGATTGTCAAAGTATGATCTGATATTTCTCTGGATTTCCTGGGGTTCTGTTGTTATGTCCCCCTTTTCATTTCTGATTTTGTTGATTTCAATACACTCTCTCTGGTTTTTTATTAATTTGGCTAAGGGCTTATCTATCTTGTTAACTTTCTCAAAGAACCTACTCTTAGTCATTGATTCTTTATATTGTTCTGTTTGTTTCAATTGTATTGATTTCAGCTCTAAGTTTGATTATTTCCTGCCATCTACTCTTCTAGGTGAATTTGCTTCTAATTGTTCTAAGGCTTTCAGCTGAGCTTTCAGGTCTCTAGTGTGGGATTTCTCTAGGTTTTTTATATAGGCATCAAGCACCATGAATTTTCTTCTTAAGACTGCTTTCATTGTGTCCCACAAGTTTGGATATGTTGTGGATTCATTTTCGTTAAATTCTAGGAAGACTTTGATTTCTTTCTTAATTTCTTCCTTGAACCAGAGATGGTTCAGATGAGTGATGTTTAATTGCCATGAGTTTGTAGGTTTTCTTTGATTTTTGATGTTGTTGAACTCTAACTTTAGGCCCTGGTTGGTGGTCCTATATATTATGAAGAATAATTTCCATTTTTTGTATCTGTTGATATTTGCTTTATACCAATTATGTGGTCAGTTTTGGAGAAAGTTCCATGAGGAGCTGAGAAATATGTATATTCCTTTGCAATTGGTCGGAAGCTTCTATAGATAGCTATTAATTCCATTTGCATCAGAACCTCTTTTAGACTCCTTATTTTTCTGTTTAGTCTCTATCTTGTTGACCTATCCAAGGGTGAACGTGGGGCATTGTAGTCTCTCACTATTGGGGTGTGAGAATTGATGTGTGATTTGTGCTTTTGCAGTGTTTTTTTAATAGGTAGGTACCCTTGTGTTAGGGGCATAAATACTCAGGATTGAAATCTCCTTTTGACCAAATTTTCCTGTGATGAATAGGTAATGACCTTATGGTCCCTTTTAATTGCCTTTATCTTAAAGTCTACTTTGTTAGATATTTGGATGGCAACCCCAGTTTGTTTCTTACAACCATTTGACTGGAAAATCTTTTCCCAACCCTTTACTCTAAGCCTGTGTCTGTTTTTTGGTTGAAATGTGTTTCTTGTAGGCAACAGAAGGATAGCTTCTTTTGTTGTATCCATCTTGTTAGTGTGTGACGTTTTATAGGAGAGTTTATACCATTGATATTAAGGGATATTAGTGACCATTGATTGATATTTCCTGCCATTTTTAGTGGTAACTTGTTTGAATTTCTGTTCTCTGGAGTGTTCTTCTGTTTAAATATTGATTGTTTGTGGTTTCATGGGTGTATCTCGGGTCCTTAGGTTGGAGCTTTTCCTCTGATGCTCACTGTAGTGCTGGATTGGTAGATAGATATTATTTCAGTCTGACTTTGTCATGAAATATCTTGTTTACTCCATCTATGTTGATGGATAATTTTTCAGGGTATAATATTGTAGCTTGGCATCCATGCTCTTTTGGTGTCTGTATAACTTCTGAACAAGCCCTTCTAGCTTTCATCATTTCCATTGAATATTCAAGTGTTATTCTGATGGGTCTGCCTTTACATGTAAGTTGGCACATTTCTTTTGCAGCTCTTAAAATTTTTTCTTTGTTCTGTATGTTTTGTGGCTTGATATTAATGTGGCACACTGAGTTTTTTGGGGAGTCATATCTTTTTATGTTCTGTTAGCTTCTTGTATCTTTATAGGCATTTCCTTATTCAGGTTTGGAATGTTTTCTTTTATGAATTTATTGACAATATTATCTGTGCCTTTGAGCTGGTATTCTTCTCCTTCTTCTATTCCTATTATTCTCAAGTTAGGTCTTTTCATGGTGTCCCAGCTTTCCTGAACTTTTTGAGTTATGGCTTTATTGGTTTTAGTATTTTCTTTGACTAATATATCTATTTGAGCTACTTAGTCTTCCACTTCAGAAATTCTATCTTTCATCTCTTGAAATCTCTTGGTCATGCTTGTATATGTGGTTCCAGCCTTTTTCTTCATGATTTCTATTTCCATCTTTGCCTCATTTTGTGGCTTTTTTATTGGTTCTATTTCAGTTTTTAGTTCCTGGAATGTTCCTTTCATTTTTTGGTTCATTTTTTCTTGGTTTTCTTTCATAAATTTGTTCATCTCTTCCATTTTTTTAGTTTGTATTTTCTTCTATTTCTTTAATGCAATTTTTCATATCTTCTTTGAGAGCTTAAATGATCATCATAAAGGAATTTTTGGTGGTGCTTCCTTCTGTTTCCTCTTCATTGCTCAGTTGAGATCTTGTAGTTGTAGGATCACTAATTTCTTATGGAGTTACCTTGTTCATCTTTATATTATTTTGTAAATTTTTGCACTGGCATCTGCCCATGGCTTTAGTGGTTCATGATTAGGTGGCTCCTGCTCAGTTGTGGCACAAGGGCTTGTGTGTCTCCTATCACCTCTGAGCAAAAGGTCTGTTCAATCTCTACCTCTACTCTGGGCAGGGGACTGAATTTAAAGTCTTCAGTCCTTCTCTGTTTGAGGAGTTGAAGGTGGGTGGCTTTGCGAGTTCCCTTAGCAACAGCTGGGTGGGACCCTGACAGCCAAAGTTTATCTTTGTCTGCTACAGAGTTTGTGGGGACACGCTCTACAGACAGTACCTGGTCCTGGTCCTGAACCCAACAGGAACACAATTTTCCATGGCTGGGTTTCAGGAGCCGGGGCCTGCTGAACCCACCTCACCTTTTGGCAGAGGCTGAGTCTGTCTTTCAGAGTCTTCAGTCCTTCTCTGTTTGCTCAGTCAGAGGGGGTAGCCATGCAAATTCCCTCAGCAGCAGCTTCGGGGACCCTGGCAGTCACAGTTTATCTCTGTCTGCTACAGAACATGTAGGGACATGCTCCACAGGCAGCATCTGGTCCTGGAACCGGAACCTGACCCAATCCAAGGTATTTAATACTATTTGCAGCTATTATGAAGGGTAATGTTTCCCTTATTTCTTTTTCAGCCCTTCTTTCTTTAGTGTATAGAAAGACTACTGATTTCTTTAAGTTAATCTTGTATCCTGCTATATTGCTGAAGGTGTTTATCAGCCATAGAAGTTCCTTGGAAGAATTTTGTGGGTCACTTATGTAAACAATCATATCATCTGCAAATAGAGATAGTTTCACTTCTTTTCTAATTTTTATCCCCTTAATCTTCTTTTGTTCTCTTATTGCTTCAGCTATAATACATTCAAGAACTATACTGAAAATATAAGGGAAGAGAGGACATCCTTGTCTAGTTCCTGATTTTAGTGGGATTGCTTTGAGTTTTTCTCCATTATGTTTTATGCTGGCTGTTGGCTTCTTGCAGATCGCCTTTACTATATTGAGATATTTTCATTCATAGCTGTTAGAATATGTGTGTTTCAATTTCAAACTTTATTGAATTAGTTCTCTTTTTTTGTTTTGTTTAATTTGGTTAAGAATTTTCCATTTGTGTTAAATTTTTAAAAATAAAGAAAAAAATGGAAAAAATATGTTATACATCAAAAGAATGACACAATGCATTTAATCTGTAATGACTATTACAGCTTTGATAGATTAAAATATAAAAAGCAATGATTTATTTTCATGAACATTAATTTGATGTTTTTACTGAGATATTAGACTTGTTGAATCTAGTGTAATTATAATACATCCAGAATAGCTGCACAAGTACATCGGGTGCAAAAGGACAAGTTCTAATGTTGGTTTCAAACTATGGCTCTCTTAAGCATTAGTAGACTAAAAATGCAAATAAGAAATTATTCTGTATAAATATAACTAGGGTATCTCCATGTTCATAGTTGGTAAAAATGAAAAATGCATTACATTAACAAAAAAAATTTCCCATTGACAAAAATGAGACACTTAGAATATACTAATTCCTGGTATGTATACTAGTCAATAATTTATATGTTACAGATATTATAAAAATATACTCAAATGTATTCAACTAAGAGCTTATTGAAAGAGTTTATTATATATAATCTATTAACAACTCAAATAATACTAAAAGCAAATTCCCTGGGAAGAAATACATCATTAGTTAATTGATTTTTATAATACAGTTTTATATCTTTAAATTTTTGTGTAAAATAATTATATTTTTATATAGTATGTACAAATTATTCTATCTTACTCTTGTAGAGAAACCAAAAACATAGCACTAATAATGACAGAAATTGAGTCAATATCCAAAAGGCTTATTGCCTAAAGCACCATTCATACCTATAATTACATGAGTGTACAAAGTAGATAAGTGAATACTAGAGTCTATGAATGACTCAAAGGATAAAAGAACTTCCTGGGAAAGTCTAGTGACCTGAGTTATATCTTTGGAATGCACAATGAAAGGTAATAACTAGCCCTTAAAATTTGTCTTTTAAACTCCATAAGTTTACTATAGCATATATGCCAATTCTAACACATACATTATACTCAACAGTAAGTATATATGATAAAATAAAATATATTCATAAAAGCTATAAGTATAAATAGTTACAATAACCATAATCTAAACAAATGTTGAACAGATAAATAATGATGTTATGTCTAACAGATAAATAATGATGGTATGTCTAAAAATGACATATTATTTATTACAAACAGAAATGTTATGTTGATAAATGTTACCACATATGTAAATATTGAAAACATAATGAGTAAATAAAACCACTTATGTAAGTAAAGAAATGGTTCAGCAATTAAGATTATTTGCTGCTTTTGTAGCAAATCTGAGTTCAGTTCCAAGTATGAGAATCAGAGGGCTCACAAATCATCTCAATTCCAGCTTCAGGTGATATAAAGTATTCTTTTACCACTTTAAAGAACTAAATGTTGGTGGTACACACACACACACACACACACACACACACACACAGAGAGAGAGAGAGAAAGAGAGAGAGAGAGAGAGAGAGGAATATAGAAGGGAGAAAGAAAGTTTTCAATGAGGCCAGCTCTCATGTGACATCTATTTTGTGTTTTCATTTATATAAAATTTTCTAAATAAGAAAAATCTAGAAATGGTACAAATGATTTCCAAAATTTGAAGTATTAATTTAAATTTTCTGTCAATCAGTACTGCATTTCCTTAGAGTCATAAAAATATTCTAAAATTATACACATTGAAGTTAGTTACACAGACCTATAAATTTACAAGAAAGATAAATTTTGTCAATTTTATTAAGCAGCTTTTATGATATATGACTAAAACCTTTGCAAAATACATTGTTTGATAGTTGACATAATACCTGCTTATTCATCTTTTATTTTGTAAAATTTTCATTGTAATGATAAAATATTTATATTTTAATTATAAAATAATTCATTCAGGATTTATAATTGTGAGGATGATAAATATTGCAATAAAAATACTTACCAAAGATTTTCTTTTCTTTTCCACAGTAATAAAACTCCTTTTTTTCTCTAAAATACTTAAGACATAAAAAATAAAATCTAAAGCTCCCCAAGCCAGGTTAGATTCAGTTATAGATGAAAGCACAGTAGATTACAGGCATTAGCTGTGAACAAAGGTTTTCTTTACAGTGTAAAAGTTATTTCTCTTATTTATTTACTTATTTATTTATGGTACTTAAAGTTGATAGTAACTTTACTGAATTAAGAGATACCCAGATCACTGAAAAAACATTGCTTGAGAGCATATTAGAAAGGATGTTTCTGAAAATCATGGGTATTCATATCAATGACTGAGTAAGTAAAATCCTCAAATTCCCAATATATATTCTGATTGAACCTGCTGAGAGCTCAAATATAACACAAAGTAATATGAAAGTCAGTCTCTGTCTTTTAATTTCCCCAACTCTCTCTCTCTCTCTCTCTCTCTCTCTCTCTCTCTCTCTCTCTCTGTCTTTAGCAGCTGTCATAGCTCTTGGAATTTTAAACTCCTGGGTTTGGATTCTTTTAACTAGAACAGAGCTGTGTTTCTATCTACTCTAGCATCCATTTGCAGATAATATAAGATATTACATCCTCCATAATAACATAAAGTAAACTTTAAAAGACTGCCTTGTCTATGTATTTATAAATCCATCATTTCTCTATCTATATCTACTTATTTGCCATTTTCCTAACTATCAATCATCTATTTGTCTTTCATCATCCTTTTTTTTTTTTTACTTCTGGAGTATTCTAATAAAATTTTTATTTTGTACTTTTAAATGTTTACTGAGAAATGTTTTAAACACAAAGTTACACTTATTGGAAAAATATGTCGATGAGTTTTTAATACACATTTTTATATTAATTTCACCATATATGCTTGTGATTATGTGCATGTGCCATGTACAGTGTTAATATAGAAAATACAAAGACATGATGCATGAATTTCTTCTATCTTTTTGTAGTGTGGATCTCAGTGATGAATCTTATACTTAGCAACAGGAAAGTGTCTTTACCCTCTCACCCATATTGCCTTCTCTTTTATGTGTTTGGCATAGAAATATACCCTTGAATCTAGAAACTAATGAATAATATGTACTTCTCATAAAATTTTAGTTTATTTTTATTAAGCTGGAGATTGAAATTTAAAATTTAGAAATGCTATGCAAGCAGGCTATTATTTACAATAAATTTTAGGCAAAAATGTATTCTAATTCAGCATCTTTATTGTATTTCCTTTCTAGATGGAGTGTTTCAAAATTATTTAAATTAGTATTATATTAGTTGCTTTTATGCTTTTCTCTGTGACCATGATAAACTTAGTAGTAACCAAAGCAATTAGAAGGAAGAGTAAGTGAGAGTTTACAGTTCTATAGAGATAAGAACACTCCTTCATGATACATGTCCTGGAGAGATGGAGAGATTATTGATAATAGTGACATGCCTAAACAATTTACAGGAAGCCTGTAGCTAAGAACAAATTCAAGGCAGACAGAATCAAACAATTCCACTAAAATCAGGAACAAGGCAGGGCTGTCCAAACTCAACATTCTATTCAATATAGTATTTGAAGTTCTAGAGAAAGCACCTGAGGGACATACAAATTAGAAAGTAAGAAATCAAGCTTGCAGATGATATATGTTATACATAAATGATTCCAAAAATTCTACCAGAGTTAAGCCTATAATTGGTTAAAAAAAATCTTAAGGAAAGTGTTTGGATTGAAAAGCAACTTAAAAATGACAGTTTATCTCCACATAAATAACAAATGGACTGAGTAGGAAATCAGAGAATCAATACCTTTCACAATAGCCTCAAAAAATATAAAATATTTTGGGGTAACTCTAAGTGAGAGTCATTTATGCTGGAAGGTTCAAGTCTTTGAAGAAAGAAACTAAAGAATTTATTCACAAGATGAAAATAACCCCATCATTATGGACCAGTGGGATTAACATAGTAGAAATGGTCATGCTACCAAAAGTTATCAGCAGATTCAGTATAATCCCCATTAAAATTTTAACATAGTTCTTACAGACATTTGAAGACAAGGCTCAATTTCATATGGGAAATCAAAGAAAACAACAGCTAAAACAATAATAGTAAAGTATAAAAAATACCTACAGGTGGTTTCACCATTTCCAATTTAAGTTGTACTAAGCACCTATAGATAAATAGCCACATGGTATTGGCATAAAAACAGACAAAGAGATCAGTGGAATTGAACTGAATACACAAACAGGAAAATATAACCGTGAAAATCTTATTTTTTAAATATAAAATCTAGAAATATTGAGAAAAATGATTCTCAACAAATGGAGCTGTTCAAGCTGAATGTTTGTATGTAGAAGACAAATATATCTATGTTTAACTTTATGAACAAAACTCAAGTACAATTTGATCAAAAACCACAACTTAAACCAGGTACACCGAATCTGACAGGAGAAAAAGTGGCTAATAGCCTTTGCTACATTGGCATAAGAGCCAACCTTCTGAACAGAACACTAATAATGCAGACACTTAGATCAACAATTAATAAATAAAACCTCATGAATCTAAAAACTTCTGTAGGCAAAAGATACTATCAAACCTCTGATAGAATAGAAAATAATTTTTACCAGCTCCATATCTAAAGGAGCATTAACATCCAAAATATATAAGCTCAAGAAAATACATATACAAAAATAAATAATCTGATTAAAATGGAGTACTTATCTAAACTGAATTTATAATATAAGAAATTAAAATTGCTGATAAATACTTAAAGAAATTCTGAAAACCTGTATCCATATATAATCAAATCAATAGAGTTCTGAGAGTTTATCATATACTCTTCAGAATGCATAATATAAAAACCACAACTGACAGACAGTTTATATGCGCAAGGATGTGGCACAAGTGAAAAACTCATTCATTACAGTGACAGGTGGGAGTACAAGCATGTATATTCACTATTCACTCTGGAAACAATAAGGTCATTCCTGAAAAAATTGAGAATTGATCTACCTCAGGATCCAGCTATACCACTTTTGGGAATGTACCTAAAAGACACTTGATCCTAACACAAAGATACTTGTTCAATCATGCTTTTTCCATCTTGATTCATAATAGCCAGAAACAGGGAAAATAACACAGATGTACTTCAACAGAAAAATCTATAAAGAATATGTTACTCATTTACTCAGCTATTAAAAAAATCGTATCATGAAATTTGCAGGCAAATGAATTAAACTAGAAAATGCCATCCTGAATTAGGTCACCTAGGTCCCCTCCACCAAAAAAATGATATGTACTCCCTTGTAAGAGTATATTAGCTCTTAAGTAAATTTTAACCTTCAATTGGTAAAGAGTAGGCATGTATGTGTATGCAGGTTTCTCCCTTCTAGGAGGGTAGAAAAAAAATGAGACTTTATTTAATAAAAAAGGAAAAAAATAAATTCAAAAAAAGTAGATTTTATGTGTAGAATGAGAATATGTGGAGAGGAGGACAGGCATGCTAAGATAAGGTGAAGGATGAAAGGGGGATTCTGAAAAATGATGCCTAGATTTGGGGTAATTTATGGAGCTATTGTTGAAATCCAGTGCAGGAAATACTTCCATAAATCTATGAAGATGATCCTAAAGAGAATTAGTAGTAATGAAAAATAGAGTCTCATCTGCAATCTCTTCAATCCAAGTGAGGTTTCCCATGGTGGGACAAGATTATATCCAATTGACAGCTGTCAGTAGACACTTGTATAAACAGTTTTAATTAAAAAAAAGAAAATTATGCAAAAAAGATTATATCCAATTGAATAGTTGACCAAGGGGATTGGATGTAAATTCCCAAACAACCTATGATGCTGCTCAGACAAAATTTACCCCTCTTGACATCCCCACCTACCTCCAGCTGGCCCATAAAATCTATTCTATTTTTCCTTCCAGAGAAATCAATCCCTATTTCTACACAAACTGAGAGCATGACCCCATTGTTGAGAACATCTTCTACACAACTGAACTCCAGATGGCACCTAAATGAAGACTTCACCGTATGTTCTTTTCTCCTTGTACAAGAATGTACTCAGCATCCTACTGAAAAAAAAATATGGACACCAATTCTGCCAAACCTAGAGTTTGTCATGCCTGTAAAATATGGTAAGACAAGGGTGGCATAGACTACATTGAAATAGGTAACCCTTGCCTGATTTGACCTAAGGCCTACTCACAGGACTGAACCTATACCAGACACTGAATGTATAACTAAGAACTGTCTAGAGACTTGATAGCCTATAGATATAGGGTAAAACTAAACAGTAATGGCATAAAAATCAATAAAATGATTCATAATGATGTTCTTATATATGCATAGATGAGTACTTTACCTAGTTATCATCCAGAAGTAGGTGCGAACAGATGGAAAGGCCCACAGTCAAACATTATATGGAAAGAGAGTTGAAATTGGAGTTCTTCATCAATTTCTACTCTTAGAGCTCAGGGAATCCCACAGAAGATGAGGCACAAGGATTGTAAGAAATAGAAGTGATGGAAAACACAAGGATGAAAAGCCCCCGAAACAATATGCATGGTATGTATGAGTTCACAAAGACTGTAGCAGCAAGCACAGTGCTTGCATAAGTGTTCACCAGGTTCTCTGTGTATGTATTATACCTATTCACTTAGTACTTTTGTGGGAACACTGACTATGGGAATTCTTGGGACTCTTCTTCCTGTTGAGTTGGTTTGTGCAACTTCAATTTGATACTATTGCTTCATCTTATATTTTATTTTGAAATGTTTGGTGGTTATCTCTTAGAAGTCAGTTTTCTTCTAATGAAGCTTATTCAATTCTAAAAGAGATTGGATAGGGAGGGGAAATAGATAGGGATGGAGAAATAGAGGAGAAGAAAAGTATAATCATGACACAGTATATGAGAAAAATTCTAATTTTCTTAAAAGAAAATATAGAAATAAATAAAAATAAACAGAAAAAAAAGAGATTGTAAATTTGCTTTGATATTTCTTCCATATTTGATTCTCTTACATGAAGACTGCCTATTTGAAACAATGCTACAACATATGTTTTCTTGTATTCAAAGCAAACAGTAGACTCTAGTAATTTATATTTTTCAAAAAGATGTTCATTCTGCTATATATATAGAAGACTTGAAAAGTAATTTTTCCACTGAAACATTGTATACCATATTAAGTATGTTACTTTTGAAAAAAAGACACGGAAAAAGACAATATAATGATTTATGAAGACTTTAACTTGTTTAAAAAAATAAGCATAAGGGTCACTTTTCCAGTTTTATGTAAATTAGCATTGAGTTTTGTATTAAAACTAGTTTGCCTCTAATAGACTCTTCAGTACCATTCAAAATAATTAATGTTAGTGCCCACTACATTAAAAATATCAGTAAACTATTGTGCAAATAATCTTTATAATAAAGAGTACATAAAGATCAACTAGAGTCAAAGAAGCAAATAACATGCATCATGGCAGAAATAAAGTTAAGCAAAAGCAATTCTTGATCAAAAGCACAAAGAGAACAAAATGGAAAAAGATACAAAATGTTTGAAAGATAAAACTAGTTGTAATAGCTAGTCTTCCTTCAACAAGGCTTTGCCTCCTAAATAACCATTAAAAGCACCAAAAACTACAGACATACTCAAACATCTGATTATATTGGGGGCTTTTTTATACAAATCAATATTGGTTTATATTTGTATATAATTTTACTTAAAGACTATAACAATAACTCATTTTGATATTATGCTAAACCCATAGATGATTGCCTAATTCAGGATCAGAAAAGCTTCTCATATTAGCTGGGGTCTAACATAGAGATCTATAACTAGACTGTATGCAGACAGCTAGATATCTTGAAACACATTGTCCTAAATGGAATGCCTTCATCTAGTCCCCCATGCAAAACTCAGGTATCTATGATGAAATGATGGAAAGATTGTTTACTACCAGAAGTGTTGGATGACTCTAAGGAAACAATGTCTTCTTAACACAAGAGGACTAATGCACATATAAACTCAGAGATGATGAGGCAGCTTGTTCAAACAAGAAACTGTCCCAGCATTGAAGTTGGCATGACCTCCCTCTCCTAACCACGTAGCTAACTGTAATTGATTCCTAATTAAAATGAAAGAATTAATTTCTTCCTGTGAAATATCAACAGATACATTAACAACATTTTAATTTGTTCTATGCCCAACAGTAAATAGTTGGCTATCATAAAATAAACCTCATAGCATTTTTGTAGATTTGTTTGTCTTTTTTTGTTTAAGCATATATTTTTGTCGTATTAGCTTTTTACTTATGTACTTTAATTTTCTTATTTGAATTTTGTGAGCCCTCTTTTGAATGTGTTTCTTTGTTTTATTTACTTGTGTTTATTTTTAAAGAAGAAGAAATAAAGAATAAATGTTTAATGTATAGATAAGTTGCAAGGTTTTGAAGAACCTAGGTGAGAAGAATATATTAATAAAATATATTGTGTGAAAATTCCATTCATAAAATTGGAACTTCAGCATTTATATAACTTTAAAAAGTTTCTTAAAGTATATTACTTTTTGCTCTTAGTTTTAAATAATTTATATATTATTATCAATGTTCTACAATACTTGAGTACATTGGTTTATTAATCTTAATTTTATAGATATAAGTAAATAAAAGATAAAGTTCTGAATGTGTTTCAGAGGGACCTATTTGGGGCTCAGGAGAGTCTGAGTTGCCTCTAGCTAAGGGTCCTGCTATTTTGCTATGGGGTAGGGGAGAAAAATGGCAGAGAGATCAAGGATATAGTCTCCAGGGACAAGCAAATCTAAATTTATTATGGAGGGAAAAATATACTTTCTTTGCACACTCTCCCTTCACCCAGAGTAAAGATAATTACTGGTATGTGCAGCTCTGGGTGGTGGTCTCTTGCTGGTCTATGAATGTTGTATCTGGTCTCTGCCTTCATTAAGGCACTTGTCCTCAGACCCCAGGTTATCATATGTGGAAGTGCTTAAGAGCACATGTTTTAAGTCACTAGTTATCACCAGTTAGAAGTCTATCCATTCTACATGAACACATTGCTTTCATTCAAGTCTTTGAAAAACTTACTTTCTAATACATAACCAAGTCTCTACATGCATTATGACTAAATTTTATAAAAGTAAACTCTTTATGCAGTCATAGATCCTTCTTAATTTTTCATTCAATTCTAATTTGCAACCTTTAAAATCTATCATAGATGTTCCCATTCAGGTTATTAATCTAACACTGTAGGATAGGTAAGGGCAGAGAAGAAGCCCTTTGAAATAATTAATGCTCTTTTTAGACACTAGAAGTCAGTCCTTAATTAACTTGTAATAGTGAAAATCATTGAAGAGATTATGATTTACCTAATTGAATTGGCATTAAATTTATGTCTCATCAATTTAGCAGTAAATTGTGACAAGAGACAAAACATTTTATAGGATACTTTCACAAATATACTTTGAGATCTTTAAATATTAACTCTAAATAATATGGAAACACTTGGAAACTAGAAGGGTTGTAATTTACAAATGACATAAAATATGTGTACCTTTTATTTTTTACTAATTTATGCTTTTTTAAAAGATGTATTTTTTATGAGCATGATTAAATTATTTGTACATATGTAGATTTCTCATATGTACATATGTTGTTGTGAATATCTGGTGCTGGGAGAGGCCAGAAGACAGTATCAATCACTTGAAGCTTGAGTTTGTGATGATTGTGGCCTGCCATGTAGGTATTAGAAACTAAACCAGATTTATACAAAATAGAGAAATAAAGAAATAAAAAAGGAACAGAACCAGTCTTCTGAAATAGTAAAAAAAAAAAAAAAAAAAAAAAAACTCTAAAATACTCTTAACTGCTACGTCATCTCTCCAGCTCTAATTATGCTTCTTCTTGTCCATGTTAGAATTATTTTATTCATTACTAGGCTTTAGTTTATATTTAATCTTTATATGTCTACAACATCATTTCAGAATGTATATCTTTATATTTTTCATTAAGGTACATGTTAACAATATTTAATAAAATTGCTAATCAAAAAATTATGAGTTCATATTCAAAATGGGAAAGTGACAGATTATTTCTTAGGAATGAGTATATTGAAAGATTTGATTTATTATTTTTTTCTATTTCCATTTCTCTGTTTTTTATTTCTTTTTTATTTTATAAGGGATAAAGTAATATTTTTTATCTGTGTATATCCTTGTTGAAGCTCCTGAGACCCACAGTTTCAAGCACCTATTAGATCTTGAGCAGGAGACTCACAGATCATCAGTACCTAATGGATAAAGAACAGATATAGAGAACCATAGTTTGTCAATACCTATTGGATAAAAGGCTCCTATATGATCAAGAGCTCTTTTTGGATCAATAACTCATATTAAACCAACATTGGATCCCTGAGACACAGAAACAGCCAACTATGAGTGCATCAAAAACAATTTATTGTGAAAAAAATATGCTACCTCCAAGCGAATCATGAGCCCAGATTAGACCAGGAGAGGGTTCCTGAGACACGTATACATCCACAATAGATTGAACCAAAATCAGCTCCCTTAGATACAGACAAACCTTGCATTGATCCTAGGAAACAATATACTAATACCATTGCAAGAATACATATAACAACATAAAGAACAAGTTGATACCACCATAATCTGATAGGATCTGATCATGGCAATGTAGAAGAAGCTGAAAAAAAACAACCTTTAAAACAACTGTATTAAGATAAGAGGTCTTGGGTTCTGGGACTGGGTGCTGTCTGCAGAGAGTGTCACAGCGCACTCTGGAGCAGGCAGAGATAAACTCTGCCTGTCATGGTCCCCCCAGCTGCTGCTGAGGGAATTAGCACAGCTACCCACCTCCAACTGAGTGAACAGATAAGGACTGGGGACCCTGAAGGACAGACTCAGACCCCACCCAGAGGTGAGGAGGGGTCAGCAGGCCCAAGTGCCTGTATCCCTTCCAGGGAGAGGAGAGTTGAGCGCCCCTCTGTTCAGGTTCTGGTTCTGGAATGGGATGCTGTCGGCAGAGCATGTACTAGCACCCTCTGGAGCAGGAGAAGATAAACTCTGCCTGTCATGATCCATGAAGCTGCTGCTGAGGGAATTTGCAGGGCAAACACCCAGAATCCAATTGGTCAAACAGAGAAAGATTGAAGATTTGAAATTCAGTCCCCTGCACAGTGCAGGAGTAGTGATTGAGCAGACCTTTTCCTAAGAGGTCACAGGAGACACACAAGCCCAAGAGCCACAACTGACCAGGAGCCACCTAATCGTGAAACTACTAAAGCCATGGGCAAATGCCAGTGAAAAACTTACATAATAATATAAAGAACAATAAGGTAACTCCAGAAAAAAGTGGAGATTCTACAAATACAAGACCTGAACTCAGCAATGAAGAGGAAACAGAAGGAAACAACACCAAAAATTACTTTTTGATGATCATCGAAGCTCTCAAAGAAGATATGAAAAATAGTCTTAAAGAAATAGAAGAGAATACAAGCAAAAATTGGAAGAGATGAACAAATCAATGAAAGAAACATGCCGGGAACTAAAAGCTAAAATAGAAGCAATAAAAAAGGCACAAAATGAGGCAAAGATGGAAATAGAAAATCTGAAGAAAAAAGCTGGAACCACAGATACAAGCATAACCATCAGAGTTCAAGAGATGAAACATAGAATCTCTGAAGTGGAAGATTCAGTAGCTCAAATAGATATGTTGGTCAAAGAAAATATTAAAACTAAAAAAAGCCATAACTCAAACTGTTCAAGAAATCTGAGACACCATGAAAAGACCTAATTTGAGAATAATAAGAATAGAGGAAGGAGAAGAATACCAGCTCAAAGACACAGATAATGTTTTCTATAAAATCATAGAAGAAAACATCCCTAACCTGAAGAAGGAAATGCCTATAAAGATACAAGAGGCTTACAGAACACCAAATAGATATGACCACCCCAAAAATTTCAGTGCTCCTCATTATAATCAAGCCACAAGACATACAGAACAAAGAGAAAAAATTAAGAGCTGCAAAAGAAAAGGGCCAATTCACATAAAAAAAGGCAGACCCATCAGAATAACGCCTGACTATTCAATGGACACAATGAAAGCTAGAAGGACTTGGTCAGAAATTATACAGATGCTAAAAGACCATGGCTGCCAAACTAGAATACTATACCCTGCAAAATTATCAACCACTATAGATGGAGTAAATAAGATATTTCATGACAAAATCAGACTGAAACAATATCTATCTACTAATCCAGCACTTCATAGAGTATTAGAGGGAAAACTCCAAACTAAGGACCCCAGATATACGCACAAAATGACAAACAATCAGTAATTCCACAGAATAATAGTCCAGAGAAAGGAAATACAAACAAGTTACCATCAAAAATGGCAGGAAATATCAATCAATGGTCACTAACTTCCCTTAATATCAATGGACTCAATTCTCCTTTAAAATGTCACACACTAACAAGATGGATACAAAAATAGAAGCCATCCTTCTGTTGCCTAAAAGAAATACACCTCAACTGCAAGGACAGAAAGAGGCTTAGAATAAATGACTGGGAAAAGGTTTTCAAGGCAAAAAGTCCTAAGAAACAAGCGGGGGATGCAATCCTAATATCTAACAAAGTAGACTTTAAGCTAAAAGCAATAAAAATGGACCAAGATGGTCACTACTTATTCATCCCAGGAAAATTGGTCAAGAGGAGATTTCATTCCTGAATATTCATGCCCCTAATATGAGGGCACCTATTTATGTAAAAGAAAGAGTGCTAAAGCTCGAATCCCACATCAATTCTTACACCCTCATACTGGGAGACTCAATACCCCACTTTCAACCCTGGATAGATCAAACAGAAAGAGACTCAACAGAGAAATAAGGAGTCTAAAAGAGGTTATGGTGCAAATCGATTTAATAGACATCTACAGAAGCTTCCACCGGAACACAAAGGAATATACATATTTCTCAGCTCCTCATGGAACTTTCTCCAAAATTGACCACATAACTGGTCATAAAGCAAATATCTACAGATACAAAAGATATGGAAATAATCCCTTGTAACATATCAGACCACCAGGCCTCAAAGTTAGAGTTTAACAACATCAAAACCCAAAGAAAGCCTACCAACTCATGGAAACTAAATATCACTCAGCTGAACCATCTCTGGGTCAAGGAAGAAATTAAGAAAGAAATCAAAGTCTCACTAGAATTTAATAAAAATGAATTCACAACAGATCCAAAATTCTGGGACACAATGAAAGCAGTCTTAAGAGGAAAATTCATAGCGATAGATGCCTATAAGAAAAACCTAGAGAAATCCCACACTAGAGACCTAACAGCTCAGCTGAAAGCCTTAGAACAATTAGAAGCAAACTCACCTTGAAGAGTAGATGGCAGAAAATGATCAAACTTAGAGCTGAAATCAGTACAATTGAAACAAAAAGAACAATACAAATAATCAATGAATCTGAGAGTTGGTTCTTTGAGAAAGTTAACAAGATAGATAAGCCCTTAGCCAAACTAATCAAAAAACAGAAAGATAATGTTCAAATCAACAAAATCAGAAATGAAAAGGGGGACATAAAAACAGACCCCCAGGAAACACAGAGAATTATTAGATTGTAGGGCGTGGTTTGCCTTTGCACAACTTGCTGGAACATTCTATTGCTGCTTATGCTAATTAGGCATCGAGTAGTGACCAATCCAATGTGCTCATGCTAATTAGGCACCTATCTGATGTGATCCTCAAATATGTTAATGAGCCATTATTTTGGGCCAATCACCAGCCATATTCTAATGAGTATTACTTTGAACCAATCACCAGCCGAAACCCGGGATTCTTCACGCCTTTGCAGAGAAGACCAATTCAGAACTTGACACACCGAGTGGACCATCAGTGAGGTTGCTGTAGAAGAATCTGAAGGAGATTCAGAACTGCAGTAATCAGGAGGGTTAACCGGTAAGTCTCACAGGAAAATAGTGAGACCTGCGTTAAGCAGGAAAACTCTGCTTGTAGAAAAAAGCAGAGAACGGGGCATCTGCTGACGAGTGGATCTAACCCGTTGGTAGTTTGGAATTGTTTAGGATATAAAGGGTTTTAAATAGGCAAGGATATGGGTGTAAGTTTCTCTCACCCGATTGCCATAGCTTTGAAAGAGCTGTTGAAGAAGTAATGGTGTGAGCGTTAAATTAAGGTAGGAATTAAAGGTTATATATGGATGAGGTTTTTAACCTCATGTCCAATTTTTTTTGGCTCTTAAAGAGCTGCTTCATTAAGGTTTTTTCCTGAGTCTGCTCTGTTTGCTAGCAGTAGGAAAGATAGATGGGTTAAAAGCAGCCAAGGGGGGTGGAGTCAGCAATTACAATTTATTTTACCTACTGCACCCATTGCCCCCCCTCCGTATTGCCAGCCTGGTGAGGGTATCTGTTCTAAGCCACCAGACAACACAAAAGTGTAGAAGAGTGTCCAGCGTGAACTGCGACCTAGCGTGATGCTGGCTTTTCCAGTTTTTCAAGATAACTAGGGGCAAAGGTATCATGAGCTTTAGATTTTAAAACAGTGAAAATCCCTGGCAGAGTCTCTCCGCACTTATGGCACTGCTGTGTCTTTTACAGTAGCACAGGTTGAGGCATTGAGTAGATCTGCCATGATGCCTAGTAACTGGAGTAGCTTAGCAAAACCGTGTCTCAATCCTGGGCAATATTTAGACTGGAAGTCAATTGTGACTGATCTGGTACATAGTCAGGGCCGGGAGAATGCTGCCAATGGGCAGCCAGCATGGAGTGCAGATCTGCTGTTAGGGCAAGGACAATGGGTAAATAATCAGACAGTATATCCTATGGAAGTTTATAATCAAATAAACACCATCAATATGAAGGCTTGCCGAGCCCTCCCCAATAATGGGAGGTCTCGGGGAACCTAATTGAATTTTTAGGAGCTATTATTCAGAATGCACATGTTAGACCACAAAAGGTAGAAATTAGGACCAATTGCTTAAGGACTATAAATGATTTTCAAAAATTGCTTGGGGATATAAATTGGATTCAGCCATATTTAAAATTAACTTACATTGAGCTTAAACCCTTATTTGATATTTTAGAGGGAAATCCAGATCTTAATTCCCCACGTCAGCTAACCCCAGAGGCTCAGATAGCACTCCAAAAGGTAGAGCAAGCAATTACTAAGGCACAGTTGATGCGCTGTGATGAATCCAAGTCCATTTGGATGTGTATCCTCCCCACTTTAGGTTTTCCAACTGGTGTTCTTTGGCAAGAAGGGCCTCTACTGTGGATTCATACTAAATATACAGGGATGAGAACCTTGTCTCACTATCCATCTATGACGGCTGAGGTTGCGTTATTAGGCATTAAACAATCTATTGCATCTTTTGCCAAGGCACCTGATCAACTTATAGTTCCTTATGCAAAAGAACAAGTAGAGATGTTGGCTGCCACTACCTCAGAATGGGCTATATTGGTTTGTGCCTTTTCTGGTACAACTGATAGTCATTGGCCTAAGAGTGAACTTTTAAGATTCGTAGTTCAACAGCCTGTGGTGTTTCCTTGGATCACAAGGAAGCAATTGTTGAGCAATGCCTTAACCATCTTTACAAATGGGTCTAAGACTGGAAAAGGAGCCTACATGGTGCAAGGAGGCTCACCTGTAACTGTTGAGTGCCGTCCAAATGTTCCCCAAATAGCAGAATGTCAAGTAGTTTTAGAGGTTTTTAAATGTTTTCCTGAGTCTTTTGATTTGGTATCTGATTCATCATATGTGGTGAGTGCTGTTAAAAATTTAGAAATTGTTTCCTATATTAAACCCTCTAGTATGGTAGCCTCACTTTTAGCAGGAATAAGAGGTGAGATTTTGCATCGATCCAATCCTTTTTATATTACTCATATCCGAGCTCACTCTTTGTTGCCTGGTCCTATGGCAAAAGCCAATGGACAGGTTGATCTGGCAACGCGTGCTTTTGTGGCATTGGACTCTGAAGCACAAGCGCGGGAGTTTCGTGGCTTGTGCCATGTTTCATCTGCAGTTTTAAGAACTAAATTAAAAATTTCTAGGGAAATAGCTAGGAATATTGTGAAAAGCTGTTCTGCTTGTGTGCAATTCTTGCCTGCTCAGAAAATAGGAGTTAATCCCAGAGGCATTTTTCCACTTGAAATTTGGCAGATGGATGTCACCCATGTTCCATCCTTTGGAAAGCTTCAGTATGTGCATGTCTCCATTGATACATGTTCTGGAGTAACGCATGCTACACCTCTTTCTGGAGAAAGGGTTCACAATGTTATTACCCACTGCCTTGAAGCTTGGGCAGCTTGGGGCAAGCCCAATATGCTGAAAACCGACAACGGGCCAGCCTATACATCTAAGAGTTTTGCCTCATTTTGTCACAAAATGCAAGTGAAACATATCACATGCCTGCCTTATAATCCACAAGGGCAAGGAATAATAGAGCGAGCACATCGTACGCTCAAGGATTTCCTGCAAAAACAAAAAGGGGGAATAACAGAGAATTGCACCCCTAAACAAAGGCTCTCTCTTGCCTTATTCACTAAAAATTTTCTAAATTTAAATGATAAAAATGAAACTGTCGCCGAACGTCATATGACGTCAGAACCCAACAATCAAGGCAAAGTTATGTGGAAGGATGTACTTTCTAATCAATGGCGAGGCCCGGATCGTGTTATCGCTCGATCCAGGGGATCTTTATGTGTTTCTCCACAGAATCAGGAGCCAGTCTGGGTGCCATCAAGATTGACAAGACGAGTTGAGTACGACTCTAAGAATGATGCTGATATGGATACTCCTGACCGTCTTCCCCCTGATTCAGGCGGAAAGTGGAAGTTGGTCTATGGAAGCCCAGAAGATGATTCTCAAGCAAAAGTTCCTGATCGCACTCTTGAATGCTACAAGATTGGAGCCTGTTACACTTGGGGGACTTTACTTCTTGGCTCACTTCTGCCCTTTCCTTTTTCAAGGAGTGGGTGGGAGTGGGAATTTTTGCAGCCTGCTGTTTATTTGGGATTGTTTTTTGCCTCTGGCTGGTTTACCGTATTCACATCAGAGCAAGTCGAGAAAAGGTACTACTCACTCAGGCACTTTTGGCTGTTGATGCAGGGCACTCCCCCACAGCCTGGCTCTCTGCCCTTAAGAACTTACAATGATTGCCTTTGCACAGAGAGGCTTTAGCTGCCATTGCACCTCTATAGGGAATCATTCTCCTCTGAGATGGCCTTTGCACCCTGCTGCCTTCACTGGCCTTGCACATAGGAAGGCGTCTCGGGGATACTGGCAGCAGGAAACAGCCTTCAAGCAGTGGGTACATCATGAGGTGAACAGGCTATATCCTGTTTGTCCCATTAGAAAACAAAAAAGGGGGAGATGTAGGGCACGGTTTGCCTTTTCACAACTTGCTGGAACATTCTATTGCCGCTTATGCTAATTAGGCATCGAGTAGTGACCAATCTGATGTGCTTTTGCTAATTAGGCATCGAGAAAGGACCTATCCAATTCGATCCTCAAATATGTTAATGAGCCATTATTTTGGGCCAATCACCAGCCATATGCTAATGAGTATTACTTTGAACCAATCACCAGCCATATGTTAATGAAGCATAATGAAGCATTGTGATGGGCACCAATCACGTGCCAGGCTTCCCTATATAAGCAGGCTGAATCTCAGGCTCGGGGTCTTCTTTCCATCATTTCACAACTGAGCTGTACTCCAATAAAGTGTGATTCCAGAAGAATCGTGCCTGTGGTGACTCCTCATTCTGCAGGCCAGAAGCGGCTCGCCACATTAGATCATATTTTGAAAATCTGTATTCCACAAAAATGGAAAACCTAGAAGAAATGGACTGCTTCCTGGACAGGTACCATCTATCAAAATTAAATGAACATCAGATTAATTACCTAAACAGGCCTATGACCCTTAAAGAAATTGAAGCTGACATTAAAAACCTCCCCAAAAATAAAAGCCCTTGTCGAGATGGTTTTAGTGCCAAATTCTACCAGACATTCAAAGAATAATTACTACTGTTAATCCTCAAACTATTTCACACAGTAGAAACTGAAGGAATATCGTCAAATTCCTTTTTTGAGGCCACAATTACCCTAATACTCAAGCCACTCAAAGACACAGCAAAGAAGGAGAATTAAAGAACAATTTCCCTCATGAATACTTGGCTAACCGTTTACAACAATGCATAAAAGATATCATCCACCACGACCAAGTGGGCATCATCCCAGAAATGCAGGGCTGGTTTATCATATGAAAAACTGTAAATGTTATCCATCATATAATCAAATTAAAGGAACAAAACCACATAATCATATCCATAGATGCTGAAAAAGCCTTTGACAAAATCTAACTCTCCTTTATGATTAAAGCCCTGGAGAGATCCGGAATACAGGGAGAATACCTAAATATAATAAAGGCAATTTACAAGAAGCCAACAGCCAGTATCAAACTTAATGGCAAAAAACTCAAAGAAATCCCACTAAAGTCAGGAAATAGACAAGGATGTCCTCTCTCCCCTTATCTATTCAATATAGTTCTCGAAGTTCTAGCTAAAGCAATAAGGGAATGAAAAGAGATTAAGAGCATACAAATTGGAAAAGAAGAAGTGAAGCTATCTCTATTTGCAGATGATATGATTGTATACATAAGTGACCCACAAAATTCTTTCAAGGAACTGCTACAGCTGATAAACACCTTCAGCAAAGTAGCAGGATACAAGATTAACTCAAAAAACCAGTAGCTTTCTATACACTAAAGATAGAAGAGCTGAAAAAGAAATAAGGGAAACATTACCCTTCATGATAGCTGCAAATAGTATTAAATACCTTGGAGTAACCATAACCAAAGAAGTATCAGACATATTTGACAAAAATTTTAAATCACTGAAGAAAGAAATTGAAGAGGATATCAGAAAATGGAAAGCTCTCCCATGTTCCTGGATTGGTAGGATTAACATAGTAAAAATGGCAGTTCTACCAAAGACAATCTAGAGATTCAATGCACTGCCCATCAAAATCCCCACACAATATTTTTTGGACCTTGGAAGAACAATACTCAATTCCATTTGGAATAACAGGAAAGCCAGGATTGCCAAAACAATTTTACTCAACAAAAGAACCTGACTATCACCTATCCTATCACCATCCCTGACTTCAAGTTATGCTATAGAGCTACAGTAATAAAAACAGCCTGGTACTGGCATAAAAACAGACTTGTGGATTAATGAAATAGAATTGAGGATCCAGACATTAACCCAAAAACCTATGAACACCTGATCTTTGACAAAGAGGCCAAAAACATTCAATGGAAAAAAGATAGTATATTTAACAAATGCTGTTGGCATAACTGGATGGAAGTGTGTAGAAAAATGCAAATAGATCCTAGCCTGTCACTGTGCACAAAACTCAAATCCAAGTGGATCAAAGACCTCAACATAAACCCAGCCACTTTGAACTTGATAGAAAGGAAAGTGAGAAATACACTTCTACGAATTGGCACAGGCAACCACTTCCTAAATATAACACCAGTGGCACAAACACTAAAACCAACAATCATTAAGTGGGATCTCCTGAAGATAGGAAGCTTCTGTAAAGCCAAGAACACTGTCAATAGGACAAATGTCAGCCTACAGAATGGGAAAATATTTTCACCAACCCAACAAGTGATAGAGGACTAATCTCTCTAAGATATATAAAGAGCTCAAGAATCTAGAGCCCAATACCTTGAATAACTCAATCAAAACATGGGGTTCAGATCTAAAAAGAGAATTCTCAGCAGAGGAGTTCCGAATGGTTGAAAGGCATCTGAAAAAGTGCTCATCATCTTTAGCCATCAGAGAAATGCAAATCAAAACAACTTTGAGATACCACCTAACACCTGTTAGATTGGCTAAGATAAAAGGCACAGATGACAGCCTATGTTGAAGAGGATGTGGAGCAAGGGGAACACTACTCCATTGTTGTTGGAGTGTAAGCTTGTTCATCCACTTTGGAATGTAATATGGCAGTTTCTCAGAAAATTGAGGATCAATCTCCCCAAGGACCTAGCAATACCACTTCTGGGTGTATACCCTAAAGATGCACATTCACATTCCAAAGGTATTATCTCAACTATGTTTATAGCAGCATTATTTGTAATAGCAAGAACCTGGAAACAACCTAGATGTCCCTCAACTGAAGAAGGGATTAACAAACTGTGGTACATCTACACAATGGAGTACCACTCAGCAGTAAGAAAAATGATATCCTAAAATATGCAACGAAATGTATGGTTTTGGAGAATATCATCCTGAGCAAGGTATCACAAACTCAGAAAGGTAAGCAGGGGATGTACTCACTCATTAGTGGTCTCTAAACAAACAAGAGAAAAGCAAAGCATGCCCAAGCTGCAAATCACAACCACTGAACAGCATGGGATCACAAACACCATGGACTGACCCTTCGCATCCTATTCCACCTAGAGGAACACCTGACTCACTCTTGAGTGAGGGGGGACAAAACTGGATCTGCCAGGAGTGGAGACTGAACTAAGCATTATTGGATCAGTAGGACCATGGGACTGTCTGCTGCCTGCCCAGGGAGAGGATGGGGCGTTGTGGAAAAGAAAAAATGACCTGATGTGGTGGGAAGGGACCTTGAATAAGGATATACAGGGATAGAAAAAAATTCAGAGATAAAGCTGAACACAAAGTAATTTTATGTGTAGCAAATTATTTGCATTATCATCCTTGATAATTCATGCTTATGATTTTTATTTTTTTTATAGTTATTGTTAACTTATTAGTATTTTAAATTCAGTTTACTGTTTTCCTTGATGAATATAAAATAAATAAAGAAAATAAAAAGTAAAAAAATAAAGGATTAAAAAAAAAGATGAGGTCTTAAAATAAAAATAACAAACTCCCTTGAAGACATAGAGGAAAAGACAAACAAAAAATTGGAAGAAATAAACATATCTCTTAAAGAAAATAAATATAACCCAGAAAATGTACACAAACAGGTGAAGAAAATATTTAAAGATTTAAAAATTGAAATAGAAGAATAAAGGAAAGAAGACTTGAACCTTGGGAATATTGAAAATTAAAAATCTAAAGAAACAACAGCATAGTCACTGCCCAGCATTTTTACATAATTTTTTAAAATACACACATTTGCATTTCGCTGACTTGCTTTAGTAATCTTCTGATATCAACATTTAAGACATCCCCATCTTTCTAACAATTGTTTTTCTACTTTTGAAAGTTAACTCAAAACCCCTAAATTGCATTGTTCAGATATCTTTGAGGGGAATGAGGACTGGGATTATGAACCTTCATTGGTGAAGCCTAGCTCCTGAACATGACTGAAGCAATACACTAATGCCAACACAACAAAGCCAAGAAAATACAGAAATACTGCCAAATAGGTGAAGGAACAAAGAGCTATCTCCACTCACGTGTCTACTGCCCCTCGTCATAATGAGAAATCTCATTTGTTCTCCCAAAGCTCAGAAGAAATGATAGAGATGAGAAGTCAGATGGCTGCTTTTCTCCTTTGCCTACCACCAGCATAGTGGTGTTTTCTTTTATTACTTTATCATAATCAGCTACCTTAATAGTTGTTGTGACCAAGATATTTCAGGAAAAAAATCATATTTGAACAATGCCTATATACAAATCTGGTCCCACAGAATGCACTAGAGGGAAAACTTCAACCTAAGAAAGCTTGAAGCCACAAGCAATAGATAATTCCACAGAAGAAAGTCCCAAAGAAGGAAAACACACAAACAAATAACACCAAAAATAACAAAAACTAACAATCACTGGTCATTAGTATCCCTTATTATCAATGGTCACAATTCACCTTTAAAAAGACACTGCCTAACACAATAGATACAACAACAGAAAAAATTCTGCTGCACACAAGTAACATACCTCAACTTCAAACACAGACATTGCTTCAGAGTAAAGGGTTAGGGAAAGTCTTTACAATTAAATATACTTAAGAAACAAGCTAGCATAGCTATATTAATAATGAAGAAAATAGACTTCATAGTAAAATCAACCAAAAGAGATCAGAATGAATATTATCTATTTACCACAGAAAAAAAATTGTCAAGATGAATTCTCAGTCTTGAATATTTATGCCCCTAACAAGAAAGAATTCACATATGTAAAAAAAAAATTACTATAGCTAAAATATCATATCAAACTCCAAATATTAATAATGGAGGACTTCAATACTGCACTCTCACTAATGGATAAATCTAGCAGACAGAACTTAACAGAGAAATAAGGGATATAACATGTTAATACTCAAATCTCAAATATTCCATATATATATATGTATGTGTATATAATTGGGAAACACAAAAGAAATAGATAGCTTACCATAATTAAAATTAAATAAAGACAATATATATGTATTCAGTATATAATAAAGAATTAGAATGTTTTAAAGC
Organism: Sigmodon hispidus; assembly: GCA_004025045.1. Taxonomy (NCBI): domain Eukaryota; kingdom Metazoa; phylum Chordata; class Mammalia; order Rodentia; family Cricetidae; genus Sigmodon; species Sigmodon hispidus. Next base: position 54,082 of record PVIH01008106.1, read on the forward strand.
TGTGATTATCCAACAACCTTATCATTTTATGAAGATTTATATATGCATGTAAGAAAGTAGAAGCTAATCTACAGAAGAAAATGCAGTAATGAATGCAATATGCTTGATATGTAATATGTCTCTAAGAATATGTCATATATATTATGGTACAATATTCACACTGGTACATTTAAAAATATAAGCAAATAAAAAGCATATATTAATATGATAATGTCTGAAAAGCATTATTCAAATAAATCTTGAGCAAAATTTGTTTTGCATGTACTTAGTTAATCTTTCATAAAAATAAAAATTTCACTACTCTCTCCTCTTCCAGGAACAATTTATAATTTTATGAGGATACTTTTGTTGGAAACTGAAAACAACTAGTCACTAAATTTATTTGTTGAATATGACAACTAAAAGAAAATAAAGTGCATCTGTCTCTTGAATTTATACACTAGAGTAGCAGAAGTTTATCAACAAAAAATTAGATTATAACATTGTAGATTGGCAGAAGCTGTTGTACTGGACACAACTCTATTTACTGAATGTAGAACTATGCAATTAAGTCAAGAGACAAAGTGAGGAATCAAGATAGTGACTTTGATTAAGCATAATATTGTCTGTCTTGTGGCCAAGAATGTTTCTGGTTTCTGGAGATAGGGTTTTTCTGTCTAACAGTTCTGGCAATCCTTGAACTCACTCTATATTCATTATGAGGATACATATACATCACTGATAACAACAATTTCTATTGACATTTCAGCAAAGATTAAAAAAGAAAGTACATACATGAAAAATAAAAGGAGCATTCAAAATGTATATGGTACATTACCTGGTAGTTCAGATGGAGTTCTATTTACTAAAATAATATTGACACAGGGTGATATACAAAGGATCTTGTCAGAAAATGTAATGTTGAAAATTGATGAGATAACATATTATTTTATTTATTGGTTTGAATTGACTTGACATGTGGTTTCCTGATTTTAATCTGTAAGGAGTCAAAAAGCCAATAGATAGCTCAATTGTGTGGCATAGTCTGATATTTTGTCTAGAAAGGTGTGACTACATAGAAAAAATGACAGTTTGTCAATATGATTTTTAGCAGCTACCAATTTTGATACTTTAGCAAGAAATATTGGAGAGATCCAGAGATGGAAGAGTTCGAGTGAGTAAACATAATATTGAGAACATATCAAAAATATCTAGATAATAAATACAAAATATAACATCATTTTAGGAGTGGAAGGATTTTCTCCCTGAAACATTAATATTCCTATAAAATCAGACCAGACTAAATTTTCATATTATAATAGCAGTAATAGGTAAAAACAAAAAAATAATTAGTGTTGCAGGTATTAGAGACACCAGGGCATTATAGATAATTACAGGGTTTGCCAGAGAAAAATGAAAAGAAGTAGTGTTAGTTTTTTGCACGTGGCACGTGAATGGAATCTCAACACCGGAAGTACCACACTAGAGTTTATTACAGCAGGGAGCAGATTGGGGCAGAAGGGGGCAGAGAGAGAAGAGAAGAGAGAGAGAGAGAGAGAGAAGAGAGAGAGGAGAGAGAGAGACTGGGGCCCTTGCATTAAAAGGGTGGGCGGGCCCATGTTTGCATCGCCACACCCAGGGGGATGATTGACAGTTACATTCCAGGTGAATGCAAGCTTTGGAAATCCTTACATTTCACCCTTTGATCATATATAAAAAAAAAATCGGGTTTACAGTGAGGGGATGGGATGGAAATAGGTCGTCGTGATCGTCTTTGTTACTTCCTGCTGACACAAGGACGGAGAGGTTTTTAGCTCATCTTGCTGGCAGAATGAAGGATTTGGATCATAGGGCCATGGAAGTTTGTTTCCTGGAGCTCGGAAAAAAATATGAGTTAGTGATAGAACTTTGGGAGTGACTAAGCTGAAAGGAGTTTGTAAGTAAACCTTGAGTTAGCTGGGTGTGTGAATGGTTCTTTTCTTTTGCTAAGGGATTCTATTGTCTGCAGTGATAGAGCTTTGGGAGTGACAGGCTAAGGGGAAAGATGGGAAGGAAGAAAGTTGGGAATAAACCTTGAGTTAGCTGCGTTGTGTGAATGGTTATTTTCTTCTGCTAAGGGATTCTATTGTCTGCTGCCTGCATGTTAATGTCTGTGGATCCTTGCTAGGCCTGGGAAAGGGAAAGGATTAAAGTGTCCAGTATTTTGCCTACCTGGACTCCTGCAGGGGGTTGGGGAATGGTCTTTGTTGTACCTGAATGGCATCTTCAGGGAGTGGCTGCTTTAACTGCAGAGATGAATGATCCTTTGTTTACCCTGAATTCCAAGCAGACTGCCTGGGGCCCTCTGTTTACCACCTTGGCTTTTGCTCTGGCCAGCTGCAAAAGAAGCTTGGAGCTGGTTTTTAAGATTTTGGGTCTATCTGGCTATTTTGAGGAGGGGGGTTAAAAGATTTAAAATTAGACAAATGAATCTAACATGGGAAAAGTTTAGCAGCTGTAGTAGTTGTCAGAATTACTCTATATGGTCCCATCCACTTTGGAGTGAGGGGAGAAGGC
>PVIH01008106.1:56716-94432 GCA_004025045.1 Sigmodon hispidus
GAGGAATGGTTGGAGCAGCTGGAGAGTCTGGGTTTAGGCAAAGTGATCACTAAATGAAATGAAAGCTCCCACTGTCTAAGAAATCTCTTTTTATTAAAGCTGTTGGGCAACTTGGCATAACTAAAAATGACTGAGTAATAGGAATTTCTCTAAAAATGAAATTAATCGGCGGTGTCTGATAAGGTTGCATGGATTTGCCTCCTACCCTGACAATTGTAAGGCCTGAAAGAAAGGGTGCACCCCAATACTCCTGCAGAACTGAGAACACTGCTCCAGTGTCTACCAGGAAAGAAATGGTCTGCCAGAAACCTCAATATCCACCAGAGGCTCTGTGTGATAACATTTGCCGGACCGAGAGGGCCTGGACACCATCATTCATCCTCAGCCAGTCCCAGGACATTATGCACCTCATCCAAGCTTATTGTGTCCCCACCCTTTGATGCAGGGCCACAGCTACCTGGCCAGTGGTGTCTATAACACTTAGGACATGACCTGGATGGCCTCCGTGGATCTGGGCATGAGCGACAGTAGATAGTAAAGACCTACATGGCCACAGCGGAAACAAGCACCAGAGTGCTTTTCCGAGTGCCCCTGTCTGCTCACCCCGGGAGGCGGTGGTGGCGGGGCTGGCCTGATGGCCTCCGCCAGCAGGAGGTATTTCTCCTGCCTAATCTTCTCATCTCTCCAGTGATACACCTTGAATGCAAGTGCCAAAATGTCTGCTTGGGGAGTTAGAGGGCCCCTCTTAAGTGATCTAAGCTTGGCCTTTATGTCTGGGTAGCTTTGATTAAAGAAATGGGTCATAAGAAGCTGTCTTCCCTCCGTACTCTCTGGATCTAAATTTGTGAACTGCAAGAGCACATTTGTAAGGCGCTCTAGAAACTGGGACGGATTTTCCTGTTTATCTTGAATCACCTCCTGCAATTTCTCACTAAATTTGTTTGATGAACCTCATCTGCATGTAGTCTGGCCTGCTCCCAAACTCACCTGCACTCCTCAGGTAAAAGATTATTGGTTAAAATTGTAAAGGCAGTAGAATTTAGAGAGAGTTTAGACAAAGGAAAGGGATAAGAATCATCAGGGTCTGAGAAAGTGGCTAACAGCAGGCAAGCAGGAGAACTTAGGTGGGAAGGCTTAGAACTTAAGAGAAAGCTTGTATATAGGGGAATTTTTTAACTCTTTCAATCCGCCTGGTTGCTGGCATTAATTAGATAATTCCCACAAAATATTGGGATCCAGGGTGCCATTAGGTGGCCACTTTAGATTATTGTCTAAGGGATATCCAGGCCATTTCTTTGTACAATAACGGATCAGCTTGGTAATATCTAGATAGGGCATAAGGCTAAGAGGTCTCAATGCCTCTAGCACATACCCTAAGGGTGAAGATGGAGGTATGGATTTAGCTGGCTTATTTCCCATGCTGAAACTTAAGGGGAATATGGAACCAGCAAGCAAGAGTCGTCACCCCTGCAAACTGAGTCCACAAGGAAGCGGTCCCACAGCGGTCTAGCTCGTCAGCAGACACGTGTAGGCCACTCGACCGTGCCCAACTCAACCACACATAAATCTCTAAAACCCCATCAGGCAGAAGAGAGAGCGCCAGGACATTACACCCACACACAGCGAGATAAAGTGGACCCGTCAGTCCCCAAAATCACGCGCCCGCAACCTGTTCGTGGCGTTGCCGGCAAAAAGAAAAACGCCCACGAAAGGTGCCAGTGTAATTCCCACAAGGGCAGGTCCCTGGACGAAACTGTAGTGCACGGAAAAAAAGCCAGGAGTGTTTGCCAATGAAAAGGAACAAATCACAACCAAATGAAGGTCGGGAAGCTGACCCTCCGTGAAACTAGTTCACGTTTACGCTGACCGAGGGGGAAACTCACCAATCAAGCCGGTGTTGTGCGCATATGGTCCGCGACCAGGCAGATGGAAGGTGGTCTCCGGTGGAGGGTCGGAACAGGGGTCCCCAGCACCTATGCATGCTTAGGGCTGGGGGAGGCCCCCGCCGAGCACGGCACCAATGTTAGTTTTTTGCATGTGGCGCGTGAATGGAATCTCAACACCGGAAGTACCACACTAGAGTTTATTACAGCAGGGAGCAGAGATGGGGCAGAAGGGGACAGAGAGAGAAGAGAAGAGAGAGAGAGAGAGAAGAGAGAGAGGAGAGAGAGAGACTGGGGCCCTTGCATTAAAAGGGTGGGCGGGCCCATGTTTGCATGGCCACACCCAGGGGGATGATTGACAGTTACATTCCAGGTGAATGCAAGCTTTGGAAATCCTTACAAGTAGACTGAACAGTGAAGTGGGTACAATTAATAAGAAAGGAGAGTACTTTGAGATCCTCTTTGGGTGTTTTCAGAATGAATTGAAAATATTTAAGAAGTTAGATCCACAAATTTTAACTCCTTGGTATGGTATTAACAGACCATTAAGGGAGGGTACTTGCACCTAGTGCATACTCCCTGGGATTCCTGGTCTCATCAGCCCTGGAACAAAACTGGGCCAGGGAAATATAAAAAATACTGCAAAGACAATAGATTAAGAATGAAAGCACTACAATGGATTACGTGTAAGAAGTTGAGTTTATATTAGCTATGTAAAAGAGATAGTATACTATACCCTAATGAGATAGTATAGTCTTTATTTCTAGAATCTTGGCCCCTGGTACAGTAGATTTTAGGCTTAGGCCCACAAAATCATTGGGAATTATAACTTCTTAATTACACTTAATAATAAATATTATAAGTACAATACTTATAACTTCTTAAAAGTATTCAGAAAGCATGGTTTTTTATCTCTATCTTATTCTAAACATGCTTTCCATAACATTTAGAGTTTTTACATTATTTGCTTCTTTACTGCCAAAAATTTTCTCTTCTGGGCTCTCTTTAGAAACTCTTACCCTACAATATGGTACCAAAATTAAAATTTTCTCAATGACTCTCTCAAACTCAGGGCTTTTTTTTTCCTTCTTTATTTATTTTGTATTTATCAAGAAAAACAGTAAAATGAATTTAAAATGCTGATAAGTTAGCAATAACTATGAAGAAGATAAAAATCATAAGTATGACTTATCAAGGGTGATAATGTAATTAAGATTACAACACATATATTTAATTTGTGTTCAGCTTTCCCACCTTAATTTTTTTTTCATCCCTATATATCCTTATTCAAGGTCCCTTCCCCCTCCCACCACATCAGGTCATTTTTTCTTCCCACAACTCCCCATCCCCTCCCTGGGCAGGGAGCAGACAGTCCTATGGTCCCACTGACCCAATAATGCTTGGATCAGTCTCCACTCCTGGCAAATCCAGTTTTGTCGCCCCCTCCCTCAAGAGTGAGTCAGGTGTTCCTATAGTTGGAGTGGCATCCGACTTCTACTTCAAGTGGGATAACTTTGTTACCAATGATCTAACTAGCTTCTTATAATACCAACAGTCAGATTTTCTTCATGACCCATTCCTGCCAGTACTGCCTGAAAAACTTATGCATTACCATATTTAATCACCAGTTCAAGGTATAGTTTTGGTCATTTTTGAAACATAGCTTATGTGAGCCAATATGAGAACACAGTACTCAGAAGACATTATCTTAAAGGTACTGAATATCTTTTACACCTGAGGTGAGTCTTTAGCCACAGTAGAGAGGTACTGATTGTCCAAGAAAATTGAAAGTTTCACTTTAGTAATTCTGGTTTCTTGTTAATCACAGCCTATTCTTCAGCTCTAGTGAACTGGAATGAACCATAGATTCTTAATTCAAAACATCTCATAAATGGCCTAGTTGAGTATTTGTTTCACTATGAAACCTCAAAAACCAGGCCTCCATAATCTGCAGGTTTTAGAACTGTTACATTTCAAACATCCACATCAGCCACTAAGTTCAGAACACTTCAAGGTCTTTCAGACTCAAGGTTCTAGACACTTACAAAATTTTTCTCAAAACAACATGATTAGGTCTGTCACAAGATCTTCATGATTATAATAACAATATCTGAATTTTTTTTATTTCCATTGCTGTGATTATGACTTTGAGCAAAGACAATTTGAGGAGGAAAGATTTTGTTTCACCTTACAACTCATGATCACAGTCCATCATAGTAGGAAGTCAGAGTAGGAACACAAGGCAACAACCTGAAGTTAATTACTAAAGTACAGCATAAGAAGGCTGCTACTAAGATCTATAGCTAAGCTCCAGGTCCAGGTCCTGGTCCTGTTGTAGAGAGGCAGGAGAGAGGATATAATCAAAGGGATCAGGATCATGAAGAGGAGATCCATGGAGATGGCTGACTCGAGCTTCTGGGAGCCACTGACTCTGAAATGACAGCTAAGGAACCATCATGGAAAGAAACTAAACCCTCTGAATATAGATGACAGTCAAATGGCCTGGGCAGTTTGTGGAGCCTCTTGCAGTAGGACCAGAATATATTCCTGACACATGAACTGACATCTTAGAGCCCATTCCCTACAGGGGACCACCTAGCTCAGTCTTGACATAGGGGAGGAGGGACTTTAACCTACCTCAACAGGATATGTCAGAACTAACTGATTCACTTTGGGATCCTTGCACTCCATGGTGAATATATCCAAGATGGGATGTCAGGGGGGGGTGAGAGAGGGCTGCCAGGAGGGGAGGGAGGGGGAGCTGTGATGGGTATGGGAAACAAACTTACAATAAAAATACTTTAAAAAGGCTGCTACTGACTTGTTCTTCTTCATAACTTACTTAACCTGCATTCTTACACAACTCATGACTGCCTTACTAAGGTTGACAGCACCTACAATGGACTAGGCCCTTCCATATTCACCATTAATCAAGAAAATTCCCCATCAGTTTTCCCACAACACACACTGGTCAGAGAATTACTCAATAAAGATTTCCTTTTCTCAAATGTGCTTGTGTGACATTGACAAAATACTAACCATGTCATATGGCATAAGTTAACACATAGTGCACTAAGTTTATAGCCGTATTCCAGCACCCGAAGCTGGAAACAATGTTTTGATTAGTGGTTGAAAAACTCCAGTAATATAGGATTGCAATAGAATGCATATACATTGAAAATCAGACATATGGTATCTATAAAAAGGACAGATGAACTTTAAAATGTGCTCAATATGTTACATATTCATCATTTAATAGATAAATTATTGTAATGATAATTTTAAATGTTTTGCTGAAATATACCTGAATGATACTGTTAAGGTTTACTTTGTGAAGGTAAAACTTATAATAAGCATACAAAAGGGGGTTAAATATCTATATTTCAAAAACATTTCAAATAGACAGTTATAGATTTTCTGTGTTTCCTGCAAATAAAGTATTCTGATAGATACATTGTCAAGAAAGAATTGCTGTGGTAGTTAGTACTACCATAGGATGGGAATGTCATATCTCTAAGAGATAAGCACACTAAAAGCTCAGCCAAGTGTTTTAAAATGCCCTTAATTTGAATACACTCTAGCTTAAAAGAAAAATTTGAGTTGCATTTAACAATCTATTCACTAAAATAATTGCTTTATGGTGTGACAATTTATTAGACTTAAAAGAATATACATGAAATAAAATGCCTACACATGTGTTTTCTATTACTTTACTTGAATTATTTTCTGTAATGTTACAGGAGAAAAGGAGCTCTCAAAATTCATATTTCTGCTTGTACTATACTTGCCCTCAGTTGTGGTAATTCACATCTTGTTGTTAATATGGATTCTGAATATATCATTTACATAAAAATGCTTATCATTACTGCTTATTGACTCAGGTCTTACATTGGCTTTTACATAGATACATGTCTTGATAACCTTGGGAGTGTTAGATGATAAGAGCAGCAGCAGCAAATGATAAGAAATCAGTTAGAAACACTTTTGTGTCTTAAACAGAGGAGGGATGGTGAACAGAACATATTTTATCTTTCCTGTTTGAAGCAGAGAGAAGGAACGTATTTCTCTCTTTTGCTACATGTACTAGTCATCAATTTAGTGCAGTAAAGAGATATAAACTTTTTTTTCTTTTTGAATAAAGTCTCATTTTTTATCCATATATCCTTTTGTTCAAACTCCCTTCCCCCTCCCACTCCTCCTAGTCACTCTCTCTTCTCTCCATCTCCTCCTCTCCTTCCCAGCAAGGGTAGGGGGTCCCAAAGTCCCCAGTTGGCTCATTTCAGCATCCACTCCAGGCACATTTGTTTTCCTCATCCCAACATTAAGACTCAGTAAGGTGTTCCTCTGGAGGGAATGGGCTCCAAGGAGCTTCAGATCTCAAGCAATTTATTGGTTGGGTTTTGCAGCGTGGGCATGCTCTGCTTTTTCTTTAAAGTCCACTAATCAGTGAGTACATCCCCTGCTTATCTTTCTGAGTTTGTAATACCTCACTCAGGAGGATATTCTCCAAATCCATCCATTTGCCTGTGAATTTTAGGATATCATTTTTTCTTACTGTTGTAGGTATACCACAGTCTGTTAATCCATTCTTCAGTTGAGAGGCATCTGTGTTGTTTCCAGCCAGGCTCTTGCTATTACGAATAATGCTGCTATGAACAGAGTTCAGCTAATGCTTTTGGGGTAAGAATGTGCATCTTTAGGGTATATGCCCAATAGTGGTATTGCTGGGTCCTTGGGGAAATTGATTGCCAGTTTTCTGAGAAACCATCATACTGCATTACAGAGTGGCTGAACAAGCTGATACTCCCACCAACAATGCAGTAGCGTTGCCCTTGCTCTGAAACCTCTCCAGCATAGGCCAAGAATAAGACAGTAGCCCAGCTGGTCACGCTTAAAGCACAACAGGTTCTGCTTGAAGCAGCATTGAGATATGTTGGCCGAGGTCCATTTTTCTCCTGCCCCCACTACATAAACCCAGTTTTCTTTTTATAATAAACATAAAACGGTGACCTGTAATGAATCCTGACTCTCCATGTGGTGAAACCATAATGGCACTGGGTGAAACAAAAATTCCTTGTATGTAACGGCCATATGGTAAAACCAACATGCCTGCTGCAGGACATGCTGCATACAGAGGCATGCCCCTAGGCATGACTACATAAACCCGTGCCCATCCTCTCTCTTAAAAAGAGATGCCATGTTGCAGTCTGTCTCTCTGCATCTCTTCTATTTCTCTGCCCCTATGCCTGACTGACAATTCTCCTCAATAAACCCTTGTGTGGTCCTGAAAAAAATGTTTAGTCATATGACTAAAGAATAAATATGTGTGTGTGTGTATATATATGTATATATAGGCTTAAAAATGAACCAATATTACAATTTCATGAAAGATAGTTAAACAGTATCTATTAATAGGCTATAACAAAGAATAATACATTTATACATTGTCACTCGCAACCTCATCCAGCAAGGAAGATGCAACACCAGGCTCTTCTTTCAGCAGTTTATTCAGGAACCTTGATTAATTTTCTGACTTCTGACTTACTTACAACGGGGACTGACTGACTTACTACATCTTCTCTCTCTCTGGGGAAAACCTGCCCACAGCCTAAATAGCCTCTGGGCAGCCAACCCCAGTACGCCAAGTGGGCACTACCTATAGGTCCAGGTATGTGGAAGCAAGCCAGATTCTTAGCCTTAGTCAATTATGGGATTGTTTGTCACTGAGAGCACTCACCATGTGGAAGGTGGAGACTGGAAGCCAGCACCATCTTTAAGGTGTGGCTGCAGACAGCTCTCTACAGTACTTATAGCAAATGATGGCCACTTAAAAGGAGCACATTTTCAGAAAAAAAAGGTCTTTAATGAGTAGTATTTTTACTTTCTCTGAGCACAGGCAATGAGGTAAGGTATATAAGCTAAATGCTATACCCTAGTTCACTTTTTATTTTATTTTTAGCTGTCTAACTTTAACTACAGAAATTTCAAATTTGTGTAGGTTTTTATTTTCTACCCTTTAGGGACTCACCACTCAACTCCAAAATAAATACAAAGAGACTTATTCTCCTTTAATAACCAACCTTAGCTTGGCTTGTTTATGGCCATTTGTTCTAACTTATAATATTCCATTTCATTTTAACTGTATTTTGCCTCTGGAACTTCTACTTTTATTCTATAAATCTTTTTTTTACTTCTTACTCCACAGCTGACTGGGTGGCTGACACCTGGTGTCCTCTTATTCTTTTACTTTTCTTGCTCCTCCCATCCAATTCTTCTTCAGTCTAGAATTCTCCTTCTATTTATTCTCTCTGCCAGCCATTCCCTCCTTTTCCACTCCCCTGCATAACTATTGGATATTCAGCTCTTTATTAGACAAATTAGATGTTTTAGGCAGGCAAAAAAGCACATCTTTGCAGAATTAAACAAATGCAACCTAAAAGGATACAATACATTTTGCATCATTAAATAAATACTTCACAGCTTAAATAAATGCAACATATTTTAAGCTAATGTTCCACAATACTCATGAGTGATTTTCAAGAATTAAAATTACAAGTGTCAGTTTTTCCCCATTTGCTGTGGAAGAAAGTGATTGTTATCAACTCATAAGAGCTTGTTAAATAAAAGAAATATAAAATATTTCTTTTTATTTCTAAGGATATGCCTCTAAGGGCAGAAATGTGAATAAAATATTCTAAAAGTTTCTTAATCTTTTTCTCCTTTCTATTTAATAATATAATAGTCATATGTGTTAATGAAACATCTATTTAGTGAATATATATTACAGATAAATATGAAAGATGAGTACTGAATTTATTTCTTAATATATAAGTCAAGCTCCATAGAATATTTAATTTTATTCAAAGAGCTTATTTTTTAATATATAATTAAATATCTGAGCCTTTTTAGAGTGGTATGTGTTTATATGTGTGTGTATGTGTGTGTATGTTGTGATGGAGATCAAACTAAGTCTTTATGCACACTCAGTAATCACTCTACTTATGAGTCAACACATGTTATTAGGGATATCAAAATAACATGAAGTTTATTGTGGTACTAGAAAAATTAAACAAGTACAGGCAGGCAGTATTATCTGTGTGTAAAAATGAGAGAAACTACTAAATATTTGCTTATTTTACAAATCAAACAACCAAGAAAACTTAAAGTATCCTGAGACTTGTATTTTTTTTTTTTTACTTTTTATATATAATCCAGAAGACAATAGTAATTTTGCTTCTATTTGATTCTTTTCCCATTGTTCCCTTCTTGCTTGTACAGTCATTTCTAAAAAAGTCTGTCTCCTTTTGTCTTTTTCAATTTATAATCTCTCTCACATATAATGACCTGTGATCAGACTTTGCATATTTCTAATTTGTATAACAGGTGCCAACCTGTCTGTGAATAGATAAGTTCATCTAACACCAGAAGGCAAAGACCTCAGAAGTAAACACATGTTTTACTTGCTTCATGTTTATGCAATATAAATTTGGAAACACCTGTGGTTTTGGAGATTTTGAGCTTTTCTCTTGTCCATAATGTTAATATGTTTTTGGACAATGCTTTTGTACTAAAATTAGTACTTACTATTTTGAGAGGACACTTTCCTGCCCATTTGGCATCTGAGGTCTACAACATCCAGGAAGACAGACTATCCATGGTCACAAGCATGGAACAAAATTCTGGCATAGAAATTGTTTATCGTTAGTTGTTCTTTTATACATTGCTAGGAGCTTTAGAGGCTTCAATCATCCCTTGCAAAGATAAGCAACATTTGTAAAATTATCATGAGAGATTATAGGCTGATTACAAAGGAATACTTCACAACACCAGCAGCAGCACACATTTCTGGCTATGATTTTCTTCCTTTTATTATACTGGAACTGCAGCCCATGATTTTATACCTAAGGCAAGGATTAGACTCTCCCAAAGAGAAAATACCAAGGAACAAAACAACAGCAATTTACAAGACTTTTAATGCTAAAGTTATATGGAAACAAAATTTTAGAAAAATATAACCATACTTTTTATTTTGCTTGAGTTGTTCTACTGAACAAATGACATGCAGCGGAGGTGTGATCATTCAAATTAAAAGTGTAAAGAGTTGGTTCCTTCAAGTTAGAGCAACTATTTAGTATATCTATATTTACAAATATGTTTCAATAACTTTTCAAAAAAAATTAACCTCCTTTTCCCAAGCCCCCTTTCTTCTTTCAGAACAAGTATGCATGAGGGCTGAAGCATTACAAATAAATTTAATCTATTGGTGAGAAATATAATTCAGATAAAATATGTGCTTGCCAGCTACTGAGACAGATGCATTAATATGTGGACCATGTATTGTTTTTAAATTTTCTTGGGCTCTTTATCTCTGAATTTTTTTATTTTATCACAAGATTATTTTTTAAAAACAAATTAAAAAATATTTAACACTGAATAAAATATACTTTAAAATGTTTTTTATTTAAATTTTTTTCTATTTAATGTTTCATTTTTATTTTAACACAAAAAAAATCCATAGTTGAGTAGTGCCTCTCTAAAATACTAATGATGGAGGGAAAAAAACACCTACTATATATTTCTCAAGTATGTGATTTATGTAGCACAGGAAGGTGCTTTTACTCACAATTTCTAGAAAAATTAGTATTTTAACATTTATTTTTATTTTTAATTTTGTGCATATGTGTATGTCCAGGTGTGGGTTTGTATATTTGAGTGCAATAGCCATTGAAGGCAGAGGGTGTCTGAACAACAGTTGTATGTATGTGGTTGTAACCCATGAAGTTAAAACACATGAGTGCTAGGAACCAAACTAGGGCTTTCTACAATGACAGCAACTGCTCTTCCTGACAGAACTTTCTCTCCCTCTGAATATTTCTTACTTTATACCAAACATAGTCTTCCTTAATGTAACACAAAGGCACCTGTGGAAGTATACCAAGTTATAGCAGCATGATTTATTTATAGTTGATCATATTCTCACATAGTGAAATTGTTGCAATGTGAACCACTGTTTCACCTGGTTTCAAATGTAATGAGATAAAGTATCAATGAACACAGAAGTAAGCCTACTAAAAAAAAAATCTCATATTAAGACACAAACAGTCATGGATCCACAAAGTAAAAATAGTGTCCATTTTCAAATCAATATTAACTGTACATGAAAATTGTATGTTGTCAGTGAAATGCTATAATAACAAATTGATACATGCATCTTGTTTAAATTATGTTAAACATGCCTTTTTTAAAACACTGATTCTTTCTTCATGGTAAGAACTTTCCCACAATTCCTCTAACTTTTTAAGTTACCAGAACATTATGATTTGTTACAGTCACCTGATATCTTCTGGTTCTAATTAACTATACCTAACACCCATTTGCAAATCTTTTTGGTGCTGTTCTCCACTTCCTACATTCCTTAGACTCTTTACTCTCAAACATGAGATGTACAATTTTAGATTCCACATGAGTGAGATCATGCAGTACTGGTTTCTATGACAGACTTATTTAATTGTATGTATTAAACTGGAATTCTATACATTTCTTTTTAAAGGACAGGATTTTGCTGTTTTCATGGCTGAATAATGCTCCATTGAGGATATGTACTTTTTCTTACCCATTAAACAGTTTAAGTACGTATATTTGAGTAACATATTGAAATTAGGGAAGGATTTCCCAAATTATTTTCATTTTATTTGATATTATGAATAGTTTTTCAAAGATTATGTGAGAATGAATATTCTATAAACACTGAATTTATTTTCTTTATAGATATAAATACTAGTGGAATTTCTACAACATACATTTTCTTTTTATTTTCTTATGAATTTTATGCTATCTTTATTTGACTGAAGTAATTTAATTATCTCCTGACTATAAGATCAGCTTTTCTTTCTGCACATAATTATCAATATCTACTTCTTGATAATAATGGCTCATTATAATAGAGTGAGATAATATCTCATTGTAAATTTTCTTTACTTCTCTCTGAGAATTAGTGATACTGAATACTTTTCAAGCACATGAGAATTATTTTCACACACAATTTTCTGACTGTCTTCTTAGGTGTGTAGCATGTGTGTGTGTGTGTGTGTGTGTGTGTGTGTGTGTGTGTGTATGTGTGATGACTATTAAATTTGGCTGAGCTCTTATATAGATCGGCTATCAACCTTCTGACAGATGTATCATTTGCTAACATAGATATTTCCATTCTGTGGATTTCTCCCTGTTATTACTTGTTTTCTTTGATATGTAAAAAAAAATTTCTTCATTTTCCTTCAATTCCAGTGCTTGTTTGCTTTAGTTTTCTCTGGTTTGAGGGTGTGTGTGTGGGGTGTCAGCGGTGGTGGTGTCTTTTTTGTCCACTCTAGTGTTCTAAAGCATTTCTTTGATGTGGTCTTCTAATAGTTTCATATATGAAAGACTCACATCTTGCACATAATGCATGTTGATTTGTGTATATAGCCAGTGAAAGACGAGCATCCTGTTTTATTCTTCTGCATTTGGATACCTGTCTTCCCAGTATTTTTAATGGCTCTTTCATCTGTGGATATTCTTCTTCAAATCTTGTCTTGTAGAAAAATATTGATTTCTCGGCTTCTATTCCTTCCACTATTTGTATTTGTCTTTGCATAAAGGACATGATATTCTTGTTGTCCTTTATTATAGCATCATCATTTATTTTTTTAGTTATTTGGTAATTTAAATTTGCTTTATTCCACTTTAAATTTTATTAAAAATGTGAATGTTATTTAGATAGGGAAGGAACACTTAAACTTTTCAACACCTTCAGAAAGTTGAAAACAATGTGAAAATATCCCAAAGGATTTTATCAAGCACCATACAGTCTTGCTTAGTCCTAGTATATTACCTGAATAAGCTATATCTCTTATAACTCATAAGTCAGTGTGGAACATTGTTATCCATATTCTGTACTTTAATTATAATTCTTTATATAATAATCTCTTTAATTGAAAGTTCTGTGAATCAAGTTGCATTAAGCTATCATGTTAGGCATATTATTTTTTTCTAACTTTCCATGAGTTGAGATATCTGACAAGCACTCTTTAGATACTGTGTAAGCTTTTTAAACTTAGTTTTTTATGACTATATTGGGATGTATTAGGGAGTAAGTAGAATATGGAGATAGAGTGATAGAGTGAACAACACATTTTTTAAAGTCACACATTTGGCAAGCTAATGTTGTAATGTTTCCGTGAGCCTATAGATATGAATCCAGAGCTTTTTCTCACTTGAGAATGTGATATGTTCTTGAGAGACAGATGTCATGGACTAGTTTGATACAACCTTAAGAATCTCACACATATATATGCTAATCAAAACATATTAATTAAATACTCAATTTTCTTCATAAACTTTGGAACCATAAGCTGTGAAAATTATAATCAGTTTGACAATTATAAGATAAATGCTCCCTCCATCTGTTCTGTGAATTCATATAAATTATATTGTATTTTAACTGTATAAATTTCTTAAACCATATTGCCTATGAATTAGTTTAACCAACACTTATTCATGGTATTTTCTGAACTTTGTAACTATATTAGGTACTTTTCTCATTGCTTGTCTATATCGCTTACAATAAGCAATGTAAAGACAGCAGGGTTTATTGTGGCTCACAGTTTGAGGAATTAATTCCTTCATGACAGAGAAGGGAGGAAAGACATGGTGATAGAAGCAAGAGGCCAATTACTTCATTGCCTGAACACTCAGAAATCATTGAATCAATATGAAGTGTTAACCAGAATACAAATCCTAAATGTACCTCCCTAGTCGTGCAATTCCTGAAATAAGGCTCCATCTCCTAAAGCTTCTAGTCTTAAAAGTGTCACTTTATTAAACATACTGAAAACAAATTCTTGGCAACAAAATGAAAATATATGCCCTTATTTAATCTTTCCTCTTATATCTCCAAGATTCCATGTTAGTGTACCAAAGCAAAATTTAGCATAACATTAAAACAATCCCACAGTCTTTAAAACATATTCATATTCATAAAAGTCCTAGTATTTATTTATCTATGTATTGTTTATTTGTTCATTAGGCTCTTGTTAAATTCAAAATAAAATGTTTCTTTCTCTATGAGGTAGGAAGCACAATATAGTTCAATAAACTAAAATTAACAAAGAATACAGTACATATTCAATGTTCACACAATCTTTTGGATCCCAGAGAACTTAGCTTTAATATTCACACACCTGCTCCTCCCCTGGTGATCAGCCCTAAACTTCAGCATAACCAATATTCTAGGGTCTTCACTGTAACTGAGGGTGTACCTTCCCCAATGTCCTTCTGTCCATTCTTCTCAGATTCCAATAGTATCACATACTGCCCAGCTTCAAGCTCCTTCCATGACTAATTCAATACTAGAGTCTCTCCTACAATTGAGGCTACAATTTCACCATGGCATTTTCTAATATCTTGCAGTGTCAAGCTTCAGTTGCACTTCAAAATGTCTCCATAGTTTGAAAAGCAATATAATGTGGGAGATTTTTATGCATGTCTGTTTGGCTTCCAACCAATGGTGCAACCTTAGCAACCATGAACTCTGTCCCACAATTGGAACCACAGTGTTAGTGTATGTACTGATGCTGAAAAAAATTTTACTAGAAGATTTTGTGTAAATTATACTAGTATTATTAATCATAACTGGTTGTCATCCCCAGGTATTTAGCATCAATTGTCCCATTAAAGCAAAGGCTTCACTTCAATGGTACTGTTTGATTCTCAGTCCCAAATGACTAGAAACACAGATACTTTTGCAAAATGATAGAGAAATGGCTCTGATAAAGTCTTTGCTATATTTGGAAGCATCATATTTAAGCTTCCTTCGTCAAAGCTTAATTTAAACATTATCATCTATGTTCCCGTAAGAGCTCATTAAGCTCTGAGATTTCAGTGGCTTTTATAGCCTAAAGCTTCAAAATATTCTCTCTTCCTCTGACAAAAATCTTCCAAGTCACAAATACAGCATGGTCAAGTCTGTCACAAGAATTTGTGGTACCAATTTCTATTTTAGTTTCTGTCACAATACAACATTGGCTGAAAGGAACTTGGGAAGAAAGAACTTTTTTTTTGTATTACAATCCATCACTAAGCTAAATTCAAGTCAGAACTCAAACATAAACCTGGAGACAGGTATTGAAACAGAGAGTGTGGAAGAATGTTGTTCAGTGGCTTGCCTTTATTATACTTCACTCAGATTATTTGTATAGTACAGGACCTGACTTAATAAACAAAGTAGAGAGGTATTGACCAATAAAACCAATGATAACATTGAACCTTCATAAGCATAGGCACACATATGCACCTATAATTTTTGCTATCACAGAACACATACAAGGATCACACACACATAAGTGTTCTACCATATATATGCCAAAACAATGTAAAGAAGATAATTTTCTTGTAGAAATTATTTTATCTTTTTTCATACATTATATCCAGACCACAGTTCCCCCTCTACCTCTTCCTTAAAGTGTCTCTTTCCCATTTCCCCTCTTCTTCAGATTTATTCTCTACTCTCCATCTGTTTCCCTCATAAAGGAGCAGGTCTCCCCACTGTTGTTGACCAAATAGTGCATAATATGCTATACTATAAGACCAGGCACAAACTGTTAATTCAAAGTGGGATGAGGCAATCCAGGAGGAAGAAAATGGGCTTATAAATAGGCAAAAAAGTCATCAACTGCACAGTTCACAATATTTAGTTTCCCACAAGAACACCAAGCTACTCAACCATAACATATACAAAGAGGACCTAGGTAGGACTCCTTCAGGCAATCAGATTTCTCAGAGTGCTGGTCAGTTGATTCTCTGAGTCATGTTTTTATGATGTCCCTGACCCATATAGTTTCTCTAATCCTTTTTCTTCCTACTCCACAGTCCTCTGAGTCTGGCTAATGTTTGGCTCTAGGACTTTATATCTACTACCATCAATTTCTAGATGAAGTCTCTCTAGTCTCTGATGAGTATCAATAGCCTCAACGTACAGCTTTAAAGACTATCTCAGGGTTCAGATTGAACACTACAAGAAACAAAAGGATTTTATAGTATCTGAGCATGAACAACTTAACTCACATGCATGTTCTTCCAAACATATCTCCTTATTCTTCCTCTCCAAATCAATAGCTTCTTTTCAGTTCATTTTTCTTAATTTCTAATTTTTCTCAGCTCTCATTCTTCATCTTCTTTTGAATGACATTTTAAACATTTCTAACAAGAGATGCCTTGCAATTCTAAGAAAAGTTTCAAAATCCTCAAAGCCATAGCAAATTACTAGAATAGACAGTAAGGAACAGAACATTTTTCCATGGTAATGCATAGGTGGGGACAAGGTGCTTGGCACTTTCTTGGACTGTGGTCACGTGTCTGAGTTATCAGTCTGACTTTAGAATTTGAAGGATTGGCATCATATCTTAGTTTGCTTTGTGCTGATAACCTTGGTTCTTTAAAAGACCTCTGAGAAACCTCTAAGAAAATGTATTTGTGTATTTTTGTAGAGGTTAACCTTATAAAACATTTTAAGAAGAGCTTAGTTCAATTTTAAATTTCTCTAATGTTATAAATAAGCCAAGTATAACAAGTTTTAGACTGGATAAAAATTGTTATTTTATTTTTTAAAATATTTTTCCATACCCACTACTGCTTCCCTCCTCCTCCTATTACCCCCCTACAGCTGCTCCCCTCCTGCTTCTCCACCCCTCCATTTGCACTCCCCAGAGAAGGTAAGGAATCCCAAGGTAAGTCGATACTATCTGGCATGTTTAGCTGAGATAGGACTAAGTTCCTCTCCCAAGTATCAAGGCTGAGAAAAGTGAGATTTTTGCGAGGTACTGGCTTCAAGAGGCCAGTTCATAGACCTGTGATAGACTTTTGTTTGATTGCAAGAGGCTCCAGAAACTGCCAATGTCTTTTGACTGTCATCTACATTCAGACGTTCCATATCTGTTCCATGAAGTTCTTTAATTTCTTTTTTCACTTCTTCCTTAACCTAGAGGTGGTTCAATTGAAAGATGTTCAGTTTCCATGAGATTTTGTGTTTTCTGTGGTATGTGTTTTTATTGAACTCTAAGGTTAGTTCATGGTGGTCTGATATGGTACAAAAATTTAATCTCCTTCTTTGTATGTATTAATATTTGCTTTATAACTGAGCATGTGGTCAACTTTAGAGAAAGTTTCATGGGGTGTTTAGAAGAAGGTATGTTCCTTTGTGTTTGGGTGGAGAGCTCTGTATAGATCTATTAAATCCATTTGAGTCATAACATCTGATAGATCCCTTATTTCTCTGTTAAGTTTCTGTCTGGTAGACCTATGAATTGGTGAAAGTGGTTTATTGAAATCTCCCACTCTTAAAGTGTTAAGTTTGATGCAAGATTTAATCCTAATCTATTTTTTTTATATTCTATCCTTATTTATTGGCTTATTCAAAGAACACTGATGTAAATCATATTTTAACACCTAGCACACCTAGAGAAAGGCTTCTTAAGACAAAGGGTAGTCTATTTAAACCATAAAACAATTTAATATTTATATTTAAGTTATTAAAGATTACAAAATATCTGTTTGGTTTTTGTATTATTATTATGAACAAATAAGTCATGCTTTCTATCCCTGTATATCCTTATTCAAGGTCCCCTCCCCCTCCCATCACATCAGGTCATTTTATCTTCTCCACAGCTACCCCCCCACCCCCGGGCAGGCAGCAGACAGTCCCGTGGTCCCACTGACCCAATATTGCTTTGTTCAGTCTCCACTCCTGGCAGATCCAGTTTTGTCCCCCTCCTTCAAGAGTGACTCATGTATTCCTCTAGGAAGAATGAGATCTGAAGAGTCAGTCCAGGGTGTTTCTATTCCCAAGCTGTTCAGTGGTAGTGGTTTGCAGGTTGGATATGCTTGGCTTTTTTCTTGTTTGTTTGTTTAGAGACCACTAATGAGTGAGTACATCCCCTGCTTATCTTTCTGAGTTTGTGATACCTCGCTCAGGAGGATATTCTCCAAGTCCATCCATTTGCCTGCAAATATTAGGATATCATTTTTCTTACTGCTGAGTAGTACTCCATTGTGTAGATGTTCCACAGTTTGTTAATCCATTCTTCAGTTGAGAGACATCTAGGTTGTTTCCAGGTTCTTGCTATTACAAATAACACTGCTATGAACATAGTTGAGCTAATGCCTTTGGAGTGGGACTGTGCATCTTTAGGGTATACACCCAGAAGTGGTATTGATTAGTCCTTGGGGAGAATGATTCTCGATTTTCTGAGAAACCACCATACTGCGTTCAAAAGTGGCTGAATAAGCTTACACTCCAACCAACAATGGAGGAGTGTTCCCCTTGCTCTGCATCCTCTCCAACATAGGCTGTCATCTTTGCCTTTTATCTTAGCTAATCTAACAGGTGTTAGGTGGTATCTCATAGTTGTTTTGATTTGCATTTCTCTGATGGCTAAAGATGATGAGTAGATTTTCAGGTGCCTTTCAGCCATTCGTAATTCCTCTGCTGAGAATTCCCTTTTTAGACCTGAACCCCATTTTTTGATTGGGTTATTCAAGGTTTTGGGCTCTAGATTCTTGAGTTCTTTATATATCTTAAAAATCAGTCCTCTATCACTTGTAGGGTTGTGAAAACCTTTACCTCTTCTGTAGGCTGTCATTTTGTCCTATTGACAGTGTCCTCTGCTTTACAGAAGCTTCTTAGCTTCAGGAGATCCCACTTATTGATTGTTGGTCTTAGTGTCTGTGCCACTGGTGTTATATTTAGGAAGTGGTAGCCTGTGCCAGTTCATAGTAGTGTATTTCCCACTTTCTTTTCTATCAAGATCAAAGTGGCTGGGTTTATGTTGAGATCTTTGATCCACTTGGATTTGAGTTTTGTGCAGGGAGACAGGCTCTGATCTTTTCGCATTTTTCTACACACTTCCATCCAGCTTTGCCAACACCATTTGTCAAATGTACTATCTTTTTTCCATTGAATGTTTTGGGCCTTTCATTGAATGAAAGGTCAGGTGTTCATTAGCTTTTGGGTTAATGTCTGAATCCTCAGTTCTATTCCATTGATCCACAAGTTTGTTTTTATGCCAGTACCAGGCTGTTATTATTACTGTAGCTCTATAGTATAGCATAAAGTCAGGGATGGTGATACCTCCTCAGGTTCTTTTGTTGTGTAAAATTGTTTTGGCAATCCTGGCTTTCCTGTTATTCCAAATGAAATTGAGCATTGTTCTTTCAAGGTCCAAAAAATATTGTGTGGGGATTTTGATGGGCAGTGCATTGAATCTGTAGATTGTCTTTGCTAGAATTGCCATTTTTAGTATATTGACCTACCAATCCAGGAACATGGGAGAGGTTTCCATTTTCTGATATCCTCTTCAATTTCTTTCTTCAGTGATTTAGAATTTTTGTTAAATAGGTCTGTTACTTCTTTGGTTATACTTACTTCAAGATATTTAATACTATTTGCAGCTATTATGAAGGGTAATGTTTCCCTTATTTCTTTTTCAGCTCTTCTGTCTTTTTTGTACACAAGGGCTATTGATTTCTTTGAGTTAATCTTGTGTCCTGCTACATTGCTGAAGGTGTTTATAAGCAATAGCAGTTCTTTGGAAGAATTTTGTGGGTCACTCATGTGTACAATCATATCATCTGAAAATAGAGATAGTTTCACTTCTTCTTTTCCAATTTTTATCCCCTTAATCTCTTTTCATTCCCTCATTGCATTAGCTAAAACTTCAAGAGCTATATTGAATAGATAAGGGGAGAGAGGACATCCTTCTCTAGTTCCTAATTTTAGTGGGATTGCTTTGAGTTTTTCTCCATTAAGTTTGATACTGGCTGTTGGCTTCTTGTGAATCACCTTTATTATATTTAGGTTTCTCCTTGTATTCCTGATCTTTCCAGGGCTTTAATCATAAAGCAGTGTTGGATTTTGTCAAAGGCTTTTTCCGCATCTAAGGATATGATCATGTGGTTTTGTTCTTTGAGTTTGTTTATATGATGGATAACATTTACAGTTTTTCTTATGTTAAACCAGCCCTGCATTTCTGAGATCAAGCCCACTTGTTCATGGTGGATGATATTTTTATATACATTGTTGTATACGGTTTGCCAAATTTTTTTTGAGAATTTCGCATTGATATTCATGAGGGAAATTGGTCTGTAATTTTTGTTCTTTGTTGTGTCTTTGAGTGGCTTGGGTATTAGGGTAATTGTGGCCTCATAAAAGGAATTTGGCAATATTCCTTCAGTTTCTACTGTCTGAAATAGTTTGAGGAGTAACAGTAGTAATTATTCTTTGAATGTCTGGTAGAAGTCATCACTGAAACCATCTATAACAGGAATTTTATTTTGGGGGAGTCTTTTAATGACAGCTTCAATTTCCTTAAGGGTTATAGGCTTGTTTAGGTAATTAATTTGATCTTCATTTAATTTTGATAGATGGTACCTGTCCAGAAAGCTGTCCATTTCTTCTAGGTTTTCTATTTTTGTGGAATACAGATTTTCAAAATATGATCTGATAATTCTCTGTATTTCCTTAGGGGTCTGTTGTTATGTCCCCCTTTTCATTTCTGATTTTGTTAATTTGAACACTCTCTCTGTGTTTTTTGATTATTTTGACTAAGGGTTTATATATTTTGTTAACTTTCTCAAAAAAATACACCTAGATTCATTGATTCTTTGTATTGTTCTTTTTGTTTCACTTGTATTGATTTCACCTCTAAGTTTGATTATTTCCTGCTGTCTACTTCTTCTAGGTGAGTTTGCTTCTAATTGTTCTAAGGCTTTCAGCTGAGCTATTAGGTCTCTTGTGTGAGATTTCTCTAGGGTTTTCATGTGGGCATCTAGCGCTATGAATTTTCCTCTTAAGACTTCTTTCATTGTTCCCCACAAGTTTGGATATGTTGTAGATTCATTTTCATTAAATTCTAGGAAGACATTGATTTCCTTCTTAATTTCTTCCTTGACCCAGTAATGGTTCAGCTGAGTGATGTTTAGTTTCCATGAGTTGGTAGGCTTTCTTTGATTTTTGATGTAGATGAACTTTAACTGTAGGTCCTGGTGGTGTGATATGTTACACGGGATTGATTCCATTTTTTTTTTGTATCTGTTGATATTTGCTTTATGACCAGTTATGTGGTCAATTTTGGAGAAAGTTCCATGAGGAGCTGAAAAATATGTATATTCCTTTGGATTTGGGTGGAAGCTTCTGTAGATATCTATTAAATCTGTTTGCATCAAAACCTCTTTTAGACTCCTTATTTCTCTGTTGAGATTCTATCTGGTTGACCTATCCAGGGTTGAAAGTGGGGTATTGAAGTCTGCCACTATTAGGGTGTAAGAATTGATGTGGGATTTGAGCTTTAGCAATGTTTCTTTTACATAAGTAGGTGTCCTTATATTAGTGGCATAAATAATCAGGATTGAAATCTCCTCTTGACCAATTTTTCCTGTGATGAATAATTAGTGACCATCTTGGTCACTTTTAATTGCTTTTAGCTTAAAGTCTACTTTGTTTGATATTTTGATTGTAACCCATGATTGTTTCTTTAGACCATTTGACAGGAAAATCTTTTCCCAACCCTTTATTCTAAGCCTGTATCTGTCCTGGAGGTTGAGGTTTGTTTCTTGTAGGCAATAGAAGGATAGCTTCTGTTATTTTATCCATCTTGTTAGTGTGTGACGTTTTATAGGAGAGTTGAGTCCATTGTTATTAAGGGAAATTAGTGACCATTAATTGATATTTCCTGCCATTTTTGGCGTAATTTGTTTGTATTTCCTTTCTCTGGGGTATTCTTCTGTGGAATTATTGATTGTTTGTGGTTTCATGGGTGTATCTGGGGTCCTTAGGTTGGAGTTTTCCCTATAATACTCTCTGTTACACTAGGTTGGTTGATCGATATTGTTTCAGTCTGATTTTGTCATGAAATATCTTGTTTACTCCATTACGGTGATTGATAATTTTGCAGGGTATAGTATTCTAGTTTGCCAGTCATCCTCTTTTAGCATCTGTATAACTTCTGACCAAGCCCTTCTAGCTTTCATCGTTTCCATTGAATAGTCAGGTGTTATTCTGATGGGTCTGCCTTTATATGTAAGTTGGTCCTTTTGTAGCTCTTAAAATTTTTTCTTTGTTCTGTATGTTTTGTGGCTTGATTATAATGTGGCACACTGACTTTTTTGGGGGGCCATATCTATTTGGTGTTCTGTATTTTTGTGTCTTTCAGCTGGTATTCTTCTTCTAGTTTTATTATTTTTACTTTCGTTTTCTTTATGATGTCCCATATTTCCTGGACATTTTGTTTTAAGACTTTTAGGTTGAAGTGTTTTCTTTGACTTCTATATCTATTTCTTCTACCAAATCTTCCATATTAGAGATTATTTTTCCCATCTCTTACATTCTTTTGGTTATGCTTTGTTGTGGGATTATGTGTTACATTTTAAATAACTGTCCCAACTATGGGTTTAATAAAAACTCTAATTGGCAAAAGGTAGATAAGAAGTGTGGGCGGTGTTACCAGGCTAAGTAAACTTTGAGTACAGGAAGAACAGACACAGATGCCACAGAGTTGCCAGAGCTGCCAGAAGACACATAGGATATGTAGTGAGAAAAGATACCAAGCCACATGGCTGAACAAGAGAAGAAAGATGGGTTAGTTTAAGGGTAAAGAGTCTGCAAGCTATATGCCTGGACCCTAGGCTGATCAATGTAAAAATAATAAAAGCCTGTATGTGATTATTTGAGGCTAAGCAGAGTTGAGAGTGGGTCTGAACCTCTATGCTAGACTGAAAAGTCCAGGCCAGTAACCGAATACAATAATGGTTACATCCATTTTTCCAGATAGTTTTTTTAGATTTCTTATTTCCAGCATCCCATCAGTTTATGTCTTAGTTATTGTTTATTTTTCAATTTTTAAATTTTGAAACGTTTTTTTACCTGTTTGTTTGCTTTTTGTTGATCTTCCATTTTCTTTATCTTTTTAAAGGGATTTGTTTATATCTTCCAATTTTTTGTTTCTCTTTTCTTCTATTTCTTTAAGGGAAATTTTAATTTCCTTTTCTGAGGCTTTTATAATTATCATACATTTATTTTTATGGTATTTTGCTTCTGCTTTTTTTACATTGTCATGATCAAATCATGTTGTTCAGATCCTGGTGGTGCCATAAAGTTTGTTATGTTGTTATATCCATTCTTACCCTGGCATCTACACATTGTTTCATTGGATTTATGTAGAGAACTGATTTTTGTGCAATCTGCTGTGTCTGTGTCTCAGGATGCCTTTCTTGGTCCTATCTGGGCTCTTGATCCACTTGGAGGTAGCATATTCTGTTTCACAGTAAGCTGTTTTCAGTACAATAGAAGCTGGCTGATTCTGTGTCTCAGAAATTCAATCTTGGTCTGATATGAGCTCTTGATCCAGAAGGAAATTTGGATCCCATAGCAGCTCTTGATTCAATAGGTGCTGGTGAATTGGGGGTCTGAAGCACCCCTCTTGATAAAATGAGTACTGAATCTGTGGGTCTCAGGTATCTGCTTAGATTGCTGTGTGATGGGTTGTATTATGGATTGGGACAGGTTTTGTAGATGAGGTCTCCAGTGAACTGGATTTTATAGTAAGTTCTGTCCTGCAGGGGTTTTTCTTGCTGTCCTGGATTTAGTGGAGCAAAATTGTTATTCTATTATGTGTAGATGTATCACAGTTTGTTAATTCATTCTTCAGTTGAGGGGCATCTAGGTTGTTTCCAGGTTCTTGCTATTACAAATAATTCTGCTGTGAACATAGTTGAGCTAATGCCTTTGGAGTGTGAATGTGCATCTTTATGGTATATGCCCAGTAGTGATATTGCTGGATCTTTGGGGATATTGAATTCCAGTTTTTTGAGAAATTGCCATACTGCATTCCAGAGTGGCTGAATAAGCTTACACTCCAACCAACAATGGAGGAGTGTTTCCCTTGCTCAGCAACCTCTCCAACATAGGCTGTTATCTGTGTCTTTTATCTTAGACATTCTGACAGGTGTAAGGTGGCATCTCACAGTTGTTTTGATTTGCATTTCTCTGATGGCTAAAGATGTCAAACACTTTTTCACATGCCTTTCAGCCATTTGTAATTCATCAAAGTTTGTTACTCCATTTTTGATTTCATTACTTTTTGGTTATATTTTCAAGCAGGAGCTCATTCTATTGTAGAATGGCCATTCCAAGACTTTTTGTTAGCACAAACACAAAGTGATCCTCCTGCCACTTCATTAGAAATTAATAAAGGGATGACATTTTAAATCACCATGTTTGATTGATGATTTCTCTGAAAAGTAATTTTCTGCATTGTATGTCACAAGATTTGGGTAAATAAATTACATGTGTTTATATTATAATGCTGCATATTTTTATATACCATTTTAAACAGTACATCTTCAGGTATTAAAGCACATCCTTTCAACTAACAAGTAAATGGGATCTACATTGAAATAATAACCAATGTATATATGATTTCTAGAACTAAAGCCAATTTTAATTTGAACTATACAGTGCCATGCTGTTAAATGCACATACAAATATGCAATGTTTTCAATGAATGTGAGTTCTAGATTAAATTATAATTTATACCTCTGTATTCAATACTCAGTTTTTGCTTATGTATGGATAACATAGTAGTTTATCCCTATGAAAATGATGCGTTTTCATCCAACTGTCATTCTTTAATAATATTGGTTTAGTTAAAAATAATTATAAGTTACATTTAAAATTAATTTCAATTAAGTTGTAATCATGAACACATAAAAATGTCTGATGTTAAACTATGTTTTAATCAATATCTCTATTTTGTATTATGACAGGCTTCTCAGATTTAGAGAAAAAAATTAATTTCTATGCAAAGATGAAAAGCTAAAGCATCCAAACCTTAACATCATGAGAAGAAACCAATTCTGGAGTTGTCCCAATACTGATTTATATTGTTTGACAGAATATATGACAGAATCAGCATTTTAATGACATAAAAATTAGATTTTAAGAGTGCCATTGTAGAGACCAAAGAATTCCTCTCCAGGATCGTGCTCATACCCAAGTGTCTGATCTTAGACTCCAGAAGGTCCTAGGACCTGCCCAGCTAGTGACATCTCCAGGACAAACTGCATCATCAGACAAGGACTGAGACTCTTGAAAACACAATCCCCTGTCCAGAGTAGAGACAAAGATCAAACAGATATCTTGCTCAGAGCAGACAGGAGACACAAAATTATCTAGCCACAACTGACTAGAAGCTGACTAATTGTGAACCACTAAAGTCATGTGCAGATGCCAGGGAAAGAATGCATATACCAAAATAAAGAACAACAAAACAACACCAGAATAAACTGATGATTCTATAACTACAAGACCTAAACAGAGCAATAAAGAGGAATCAGAAGGAAACACCAGCAAAAACACCTTTATGAAGATTACTGAAGCCTTCAAAGAGGTTCTAAAAAAATTCCCTTAAAGACATAGAAAAATACAAACAAAAAAATTGGAAAAGATAAACAAATCCTGCAAAGAAAACCAAAAAATGAAAGAAATATTACAGGAACTAAACAGTGACATATAAGCAATAAAAAGGCACAAAATGAGGTAAAGGTGGAAATAGAAATCCTGAAGAAAAGAGCTAGAACTACAGACACAAGCATAATCAACAGAATATTAGAGTTGAAAGAGAGAATCTTTTTAGTGGAAGACCCAATAGCAGAAATAAATACATCAGTCAAAGAAAACACTAAAGCCAAAAAAGCCATAACACAAAATATTCAGGTAATTTGGGACACCATGATAAGCTCACACTTGAGAATAATAAGAAATGAAAAAGGAGAATACCAGCTCAAAGGTACAGATAATGTATTCAATAAAATCATAGAAGAAAACTTAAAGAACTAGATGCCTATAAAAAATAGAAAAAGCTTACAGAAAATGCCAAATAGATTTTAACACACAAAAAAGTCTGCTTGCATAATAATAAGGCATAAAACATAAAGAACAAAGAAAAAATTGTAAGAGCTACAAAAGAAAAGGGCAAACTTACCTATAAAGGCAGACCCATCAGAATAACACCTGACTATTCAATGGAAACAATGAAAGCAAGAAGTTCTTGGTCAAAAGTAATATAGACACTGAAAGAACAAGGATCCCAAACTAGACTACTATTCCCAGAAAAATTATTGATCACCATAGATTGAGTAAACAAAATATTTTATGAAAAAGTCAGACTTAAACAATACCTATCTACAAATCTGGCCCTTCAGAAAGCATTAGAGGGAAAATTCCAAACTAAGAATCCCAGATACACCCATGAAACCATAAACAAATAATAACACCATAGAAGAAAACCCAAGAGAAAGGAAATACAAACAACCCATCACCAAAAATAACAGAAAATATCATCCAGTGATCGCTAATATCCCTTAATATCAATGGACCCAATTCACCTATAAAAAGACACAAAATAACAAGGGGGTACAAAAACAGAAGTCATCTATCTGCTTCATACAAAAACACACTTCAACCTTAAAGACAGACACAGGCTCAGAGAAAAGGGTTGGAAAGAGATTTTCCAATCAAATGGCCCTAAGAAACAAGTTGGTGTTGCTATCCTAATATTGAAAAAGTAGATTTCAAATTAAAATCAATTAAAAGAGATGAGGATAGACATTATTTATTCATCTCTGGAAAAATAGAACAAAATGAGATTTCAATCCTGAATATTTATGCCCTTAATATAAGGGCATATATCTATATAAAAGAAACAATACTAAAGCTCAAATCCCACATCAACTCTCACACTCTAATACCCCACTTTCATTGTTGGACAGGTCAACTAGACAGAGACTCAACAGAGAAATAAAGAGTCTAACAGACGTTATGATGAAAATGGATTTAATAGATATTTACAGAAGCTTCCACCCTAACACAAACGAATATACATATTTCTCAACACCACATGAAACATTCTCTAAAATTGACCACATAATTGGTCATAAAGCAATAATCAATAGATAAAAAAAATGTGGAAATAGTGCCCTGTATCATATCAGACCACAATGGTGAAAATTAGAGTTCAACAACATCAAAAATCTCAGAGAGCCTACCATCCCATGGAAACTAACATCACTCAACTGAACTACCTCTGAGTAAGGAAAGAATTTAAGAAATCAAATTTCTTTAGTTAAAACTTCAAGAACTATAATGAACAGATAAGGGGAGACAAGATATCCTTGTCTAGTTTCTGATTTTAGTGGGATTGCTTTGAGTTTTTCTCCATCAAGTTTGATGTTGGCTGTAAGCTACTTGTAAACTGCCATTATTATTTTTAGATATCTTCTCTCTATTCATGATCTCTCCAGGATTTTTATCATAAAGGAGTGTTGGATTTTGTCAAAGGCTTTTTCAGAATCTAAAGATATGATCATGTGTTTTTTTTTTTTTCTTCAGGCATGCACATGGTGACCAGACATATATGTAGGCAAAACATTCAAATACATAAAATAAAATAAATAAGTCTTTAAAATAAAAAAGAAATCAAAGATTTCTTAGTATTTAACGAAAATGAATCTACAGCAAAGTCAAACTTGTGGGACACAATGAAGGCAGTCTTGAGAGGAAAATTCATATTTTCTGACTTCAAAACAAAGGAAAGCACTACTGTGGAGTTATTTTTTTAAAATACAAACAATTAGAAGTATTTTAGCTTATAGGAAGTCACCTGTTGTACTAGAATTAAAGACACTGAGACAGAGAGGGAAACATCTGTGCTGACATTTATCAACCTGACCATTTTTAGTATTTACATCTTCCTTACTCAGCCATAGTTAAACAAGCAAACAAACAAATAAACACATAAATGAATAAGTAAATAATAAATAATATGCCTGTGATAGAATAATCATCTAAAGGCTCAGGTTAGTAGGATGCAACAGAAAGAGAAACAATTCTGAGGAAAAATCATAGAAAAACCTAATTGTTATTATATGTCATTAGAAAACCCACAATGAACTCCATAGTATGTGCTCTGTAGCTCAATATATACAATATCTAATGTTAACTTAGTATTTTTTAAATTACACAGCTGTGGGCTGTATATTTTCAAATCTCAATGTGCCACTTATAAAAATGTCAATCAGCACTATTGAACTGTTTCAGGAATATTTCCTTTTGTAACAACTTTATGAAGATTGTTAAGATCTACCTTATCTCCTTCATGTAAGGACTACAATGTTATTGCTTTGGCTTCTTTGCAGCCTGATCCTAAGAGGATGGCAGAATTTTAGGCACTGTACCAGTTACATGCCCTTAAGCTACAAGAACTAACAGAAATGGTTGAGAGGCAGTCATACACCAACAACTACAGGATCATGTACTAGTACTTGTGACCTATTACTCCTGATGAAGAAATGACTTGATGATTTGTGGCAGCAGCAGATTCTGAAGGGTTTTTTTTCCAGAGCAACAATATAAAAATTTTTGAGGTACACAGGCCCCTGTCCTCACTGGAGTCGTGAATAGAAAGACAATGGTGACCTTTGCCAGCAATTCAAAACGGATTTGGGTATGATTCCAAGAAACCTTGCCTCAAGCACAGTTCTTCAGCTCTCTAGATATCACAACACAGCAACCCCTGTTCTTTATAGCCTTCTCTCACATGTTTTTCTTTTCTCAGCCTCAAAGGTGCTTGAAATGAAAGATGAGGACACATTGGGGAGCATTGCTTTCTAGAAGTAAACACAGGCTTGGAATTATTGAGTATATTAATATTTCAAATTGTGTGTACATAACTATACACATATATATGCCTTTCAGTATCAATGTCACTGATTTTCTGGTGCATAGCAAACAGAGACACTTTATAAACATGTATACTTACCAGTTCATACAGAATCAATTATGAATTAGAATTCAAGTAATTCTAGGAAAAATTATTATAGGTATAAAGGAATATTTTTCTTCAGTAAGTATTGAGCACCTGTTAAAAATAAATATAAAATTTTGTTGGGCAAAGTTTACTCTCCTTTTACATGTCTTATTATAAGATATATTTTTCATGGTGTTGGCATAGCTGGATGGTAGTGTGTAGAAAAATGCAAATAGACTCAAGCCTGTCACCCTGCACAAAATTCAAATCCAAGTGGACCAAAGACCTCAACATAAACTCAGCCACTTTGAACTTGATAGAAAAGAAAGTGGGAAATACACTTCCACAAATTGACACAGGCAACCACTTCATAATATAACACCAGTGGCATTGACACTAAAATCAACAATCAATAAGTGGGATCTCCTGAAGCTGAGAAGATTCTAAAAAGCCAAGGATACTGTCAATAGGACTAAACCACAGCCTACAGAATGGGAAAATATTTTCACCAACCCTTCAAGTGGTAGAGGACTGATCTTTAAAATATATAGAGAACTCAAGAAACTAGAGCTCCAAACCTTGAATAACCCAATCAAAAAATGGGGTTCAGAACTAAAAAGGGAATTCTCAGCAGAAGAATTATGAATGGCTAAAAGGCACTTGAAAAAGTGCTCATCATTAGCCATCAGAGAAATGCAAATCAAAACAACTTTGAGATACCACCTGACAACTGTCAGATTGGCTAAGATAAAAGACAAAGATGACATCCTATGCTGGAGAGGGTGCAGAACAAGGAGAACACTGCTGCATTGTTTGGGGAAGTGTAAGCTTGTTCAGCCACTCTGGAATGCAGTATGGCAATTTCTCAGAAAACTGAGAATCAATCTTCCCAAGGACCCAGTAATACACTTCTGGGTGTATACCCAAAAGTCACACAGTTGCACTCCAATGGCATTAGCTCAACTATGTTCATAGCAGCGTTATTTGTAATAGCAAGAACCTGGAAACAACCTAGATGCCCCTCAACTGAAGAATGGATTAACAAACTGTGGTACATCTACACAATGGAGTACTACTTAGCAGCAAGAAAAAATGATATCCTAAAATTTTCAGGCAAATGGATGGATTTGGAGAATATCCTCATGAGCGAGGTATCACAAACCCAGAAAGATAAGCAGGGGATGAACTCACTCATTAGTGGACTCTAAACAAACAAACAAGAAAAAAGCAATGCATGCCCAAGCTACAAACCACAACTACTGAGCAGCTTGAGATCTGAAACACCTTGGACTGATACCTTGGATCCCACTCCCCCTAGAGGAACACCTGACTCATTCTTGATGTTGGGGGGAGAAAACTGGATCTGCCAGGAGTGGAGACTGAACTAAGCAATCTTGTGACTTTGGGACCTTGGGATTGCCAGCTGCCTGCTATGGAGCTGATGGAGTGATGTGGAGAAGAAAAGATGACCTGATATCATGGGAGGGAGAAGGGACCTTGATTAAGGATTTACAGGGATAGAAGATGTGACTTCTTTGTTCATAATAATAAAGTAAAAATAAATAAATAAAAATCAAAATTGACATTGCATATTCCCCTAGTAAGTATGTGTAGAATTTTCACTAAATGCTATGCTCTGCAATACATATTCATGAATAAAATGCTCAAAATCTCCATCATTTATCTGGCAGAGCTAATGGAGAACAAAAAATTAAAATAAGTTAGTTATAGCAATATATGTCAAGTTATAAACAATAGAGATCAAAGTCGAGAATACTTGTAGAATAGATGACGTTATATTTTCACTGGATGGTCAGATTAGACCTCTTTTACAAAGTCTTTCCTTGAGAAAGTTCATGAAATGGGCATAAGCAAAAGCATGCACCTATCTTGAGGCAACATACAACGGGAGAATGATTATCCAGTGTGCCCCCTTCCTTGAGTGGGAGCTATCTGTGGAACAGTGAGGAGTTTTGGCACACACTGAGCAAGTGATAGCAGAACAAACTGTTTCAAAAGTAGGAGTGCTTACGTGGGACTCTGTAGACATGATAACTTAGTCTTACATCTTGATTTAAATAGAGAATCGATGAAGGTTTGGGGTAAACCAGTGGCAAGCTGTGTGATATATATATATATATATATATATATATATATATATATATATATATGGCTAGTCTCCCTGCTAGCATGCAAGATTCAGAAGGGCAGAGCTCTTTGAATGCTCAAAAGCATCACTTTAACAGTCAGGATGAAAACATGCTTCAGGGGAAGAAGGAAGGCAGTAAGGGGGTGGCAGCCAGCAACTAAGGGACAGACGGTAGGACAGGTAACAAAAGAGAAGGGGCAGGGGCCGCTCCATGGGTAGAGAGATTGCTGCATATGCAAGAGGATCTCAGTTCGAACTCTGTCATCCCCATCAAACCTAGTCATGGAGGTACATGCCTGTAGCTGTAGTAAGTGGTAGAGGCTCACAGACAGGGAGACACTGAAAGATTGCTAAGCTACCATCCAGCAAAAATGGCAAGCTCTAAGTTCCATGAGAGATCATATGTGAAAACTTCTGGGGGAGTGCTGCAGAGAAAGATACCTAGAGTTCACCTCTAGCCACCACAGGCACAAGCACAGGCAAGCACATCTGTGTATTCATACAGCCCTCAGAAGGAGAGACAGGAGGTGGGGGGAGAGAAGGAAATGGTTGAGAAAGGATAATCAAAAAAATTAGCAAGGGTCAAAAACACTACCTTAATTGTACTGGCTTCTGAACTACCACTCAAGCTTCCCTAAAATCTTACTTGACTGCATCTGGGATCAACTAAAATTCAAGTTTACAAGTGTGAAAAAAATGAAAAAACAAGGATTGGGGTGGGTATTTCATTTCCAAATAGACAAAGTGAAGAAGTGGTTGATTTATTAAATGAGATAATGCAATTACACTAATTATTATTCTATAATAAATCAGGAGAAATAAAAAAATAGTTGTCTTAACTGTTAATACACTTATTTCCACAAATTATTATGTAAACAATTTTCAAACATTTGAAAATTTATAAAAAATATATATGGTAGCACTTCATTTTTTTATTAACACTATACCTCATTTACACTTTGAACATTTTTATGACTATAGAAATAACTATTTTATACATTTTATTGTATATGTATCAAGCAGGTATTTAAATACAACACATTTTCTGGGACATGTACACCCTAGACATGGCATTATGTTTATTGCCTCAGTTCTACTTTTCAAAAGACATCATATTTCCATTATATCATTTCAGTCATCAATGCTAGAACATTGTCATAGAATTCAACCATCAATTTCAAAGATGGACACATTGTTTTGATGAGCTTTATATATGTGTTTCATAATATTAAAATATTTTTAAATTTCATAGTCACTTATGAGCTTACATGGCTGATTCAAAATTTTATCACTATACTCCCTTGGCTCTGGAAACTGTATCATAAATTAGGTTTCTGTGACAATATATCTCTTTTTTTGATTTATTGTATACATACTTAATTTTAATAAGCATGCTTATATTTTCTGAAGAAGAAAAACCTCATATTACTTTAAAGATATACTATGTGTAGGAAATTCTGAAAACCGCACATGCAGGAGAGTACTTTGGTCTCATACAGTCACTGATTTCTTATCATTTGCATAAAGCTTCTGTAAAGTCAAGCCACTGACTACATCCTAAAGAATCCTGTGTACATATTCACATGTGCTGCTAACAAATGTCTGGTTGCACATGCATATGGAGATCAGAAGTCAACAACAGATATCTCGATAGCTTCTCTGAGACAGGTTTTCACACTGAACCTGGAGCTAACATACTCAACTAATCTGGCTAGCCACTGAGCTTCATGATCTGCTTTCTTCATACCACCCCAACTGGATTTTCAAATACATACCTCAGTATGTCTTATTTTATGTGGATGCTGAGCATCT
This sequence comes from Sigmodon hispidus, assembly GCA_004025045.1. NCBI lineage: Eukaryota > Metazoa > Chordata > Mammalia > Rodentia > Cricetidae > Sigmodon > Sigmodon hispidus. Next base: position 89,449 of record PVIH01008106.1, read on the forward strand.
AAACTTGACCCTTCACATTTAAAGAGAAAGTGTTTTATCACTGACTATTTAAAAGCAGAAGTTTAACACACACACAATGTAAACAATAAAATATGTTTTCTTGTGATTTTTACATATATATTTTGTGTTATTTATTCTTCTTTCCTCTATATTGCCCTTCCTTTCATCACCAGTTAAATCTCCCCCATTTTTGTCAATTTCCCCTTCATTGTGTCTGTGTTCTATCTTCTACTCTAGAAATTCTTTTGGTTTCTGTGTGTCTCCAGGTTATATGTAAAGAGAGTTAGCATCTACAAATGCAAGCAAGAATGCACGTTCTTATCATACTTAGCAAACATTGCATAGGTGAGCATTTCCATGCAAAAATTAAATATCTGTTGGTATTGTATTTTCCAATACTTTGGATAATCCTACATTAAACTGCTATACACATTGTAAAGCATCAATTAACTTTCAGAAGATACTGTTGGCTTTATATTGAGAAAAAGTATTATAAGACTGGGGGAGATGGTGCATTCAGTTAAATTTTTTTTCTTTTATTAAAAGTAGTTTTATTTTCCTTCATACTATATAACTGGATTATAGTTTTCCTTCCTTCAGTGCTCCTTGGTTCCTTCCTGTCCCGCGCCCTGTCTTCGCCCGCGAAGAAGAACGCAATACACAGTTTGGATCCTTCTGCAACAAGTTTACTAGAGCTCTAGAAAATGGGAAGACCCTGACCTCTTGCCAGGAGCCGGCTTTTATACTGTCAAGCCCTCGCCTCTAATGTCTCCCCTTCTTGTTGGTTGTGAACTCTCACCTGATATGACGCAGGGTCAGAGGGCTTGGCTCACAGAGTGGAAACTTACCGGGGGACATGCGCAGATACGTTGTTTATCACCTCGGCCGCACCTTGGTACCAGAAACCGGCACCATCTTGCCTGCTTGACCGGGCTCCTGGCTCCCTACATCTCCCCCTTCTTTATATATTAAGAGGGGAGCCGGCTTCCTGTAGACAGGCAAAGACAGAGGTTGCTACCTGTTTGGATTGAGAGACTGCATGGGAAGGAGTCCTAGTTCTACTAGAGAACTGGATACAACCCATAGCTGTCCGGCTGTCATTTTTTTCAGGCAGTGCAGGGTACGACAGCAGCCCTTTGCAAGCAACTTGCCTTCCAGGCCCGTGTCAGGCCTGTGCGGTGCATTCTGCCCAACAACCTGCCCAGGGGAATTGAGCTAGGGCACTCAACCTCATGCAATGGGAACAAGCCCTGAGGGTGCATGAGCTACCTTTACCCTATTTTGCACCCTTTATCTGATCACCTTTTAGCCTGAACCTTGTTACTATCATTGGAGAGTAGATAGCGAAATTTTGTAGGCGCACATATTCTGCACATCCAATTATAATTTTAGCGTGGCTCCTGTCAATCATAATTTTAGTGCGGCTCCTGGCAATATCATCCCTCCCCCCATAATCTTGTCTGAGGGTGTTCTGTGACAATTTGCCCATCCTTGGAATCTTCGGAAACGCACAACATTCATTGGCATTAGCAAGCTTCCAATCATCCATGGCTCAAGCTCAAAATCCTAAATTTCCTAAAATATATAAAATCTTTAACAACATTAATTCAAAAACAGGGTAGGGATTAGGGACATTTGCAAAAAGGGGATTACCAGCATTGCTCCCAGGAACTCAGCTTTCATTACCGGCAGGAGCATCAGGGCCAGCCACAAGATCCGCATTCTCACCAACGGGATTTTCTTCTGGCTCCTCAATGGGCCCGGCTTCCGCTGGTGATTGTTCAAGGATCTTTCGGGTAAGGCGTTCCGGGACCCAATGTGGCTGAGCAGCATCCTGGGGAAAAACACAAACGGCTCCCCTGGATCTGATCAGAATCGGATCCGGGCCTTTCCATTGGTTATTAAGGACATCTTTCCATTTAACCATTTCTTTTTGGTTCATGTCAATTTGGAGGTGTCGGTCGGCTGCGGACCGTCCATCATCATCCAAATTTAAAAAATTTAGGGTAAAGAGGGTGAGTGCGATGACACTCCTCGGAGAGCCCGAGAAGTTCTCTATCCCCCCTTTTTGTTTTATTAAATAAGCCTTAAGTGTACGATGTGCATGTTCCACTATCCCTTGTCCTTGTGGATTGTAAGGGAGGCCTGTAAGACGAGATACTTGCATTTGTGCACAAAATTGCTGAAATTTTTGAGAAGTATAGGCAGGGCCATTGTCTGTTTTCAGAATCTGTGGTTTCCCCCAGGCGCTCCATGCTTCAAGGCAGTGCTGAATGACATGAATGGATTTTTCCCCAGTCAAGGGTGTGGCATTGATGACGCTGGAGCATGTGTCAACAGACACATGGACATACTGGGATTTTCCAAAAGATGGAACATGAGTGACATCCATTTGACATAATTGTAGGGGTTTGATGCCCTGAGGATTAATCCCCACATGCCTAACGGGGAGAAATTGGCAACAATTTTTGCAATTAACAACAATTTCACATGCCTGCTGCCGTGTGAGGCAGAAGCGCCTTCGCAAAGTTTCAGCTGTTACATGAAATTTAGCATGGAAGTCTTGGGCTTCCTGCAATGCCGAATAGGTGAGCATTGCCATCCGAGTGGCTGCATCGGCCAGAAAATTTCCTAGCGCCATAGGGCTGGGTAAATTGGAATGTGCCCTAATATGTGTAATAAAGAAGGGGGACTTTCTTTGCAGCAAGCATTGCTGAATTTCCTTAAACAAGGTGGCTACCGTGCTTGACTCTTTAATTAGTCCTGCAGTCTCTAGAATTTGCAGGGCATTAACCACATAGATAGAATCAGAAACAATGTTCAATGGTTCTTCGTATGTTTTTAAAACTTCAAGAACCACTTTACATTCAACCACTTGCGGGGAGGACGGACCATAATTCCTTTGAACAGTGCATCCCTCAATCACATAGGCCCCAATCCCTGTTTTAGAACCATCAGTATAGGCGGTAATACCATCCCTTATGGGGGCAGCAGATGTTATCCTTGGGAATATCAAAGGGTGCATGGAGGCAAATTGGGCCAAAGGATGTTTGGGAAAATGATTATCAATTTTTCCTGAAAAACTAGTAGCTACGACAGCCCATGAGTCGTCCACTGTAGCAAGCACCTGAAGTTGATGGGCTGTATATGGAATAACAAGTGTGGCAGGGTAGTGTCCAAAATGCTCAAGAGAAGCTCGCAGACCTCGAAGTGCCAATTCTGCCACTGCTGAGGGATACCATAAGATACTGCTGCTTGGCGAGGCATGAGGGTGTATCCAAAGTAGTGGACCCTTTTGCCATAGAGCCGCAGTGGGCAGAGTCTTTGTTGGAAAAGTGCACAACTGCCAAGGTTCCTGATAATCAATTCTTAAAAGTTGTGCAGAGCTAATAGCACTTTCCACTTGTTGCAACGCCTTCCGGGCTGCAGGGGTCAGCTGACGGGGGGATGACAAATTGGTGTCTCCCTCCAAAATCTTAAACAAAGGAATCAGGTCAGCAGAAGGAATTTTTAAAAATGGTCTAAGCCAATTAATATCCTCTAAAAGTTTCTGAAAGTCATTTAGAGTTTTGAGGTCCTTTGTTTGAAGGCTTACCCTCTGCGGTTGAATGGTGCGTGGCAGCACAACAGTACCTAAGAAGTCTCCAGGGCTAGAATATTGAACCTTCTCTGGGGAAATCTGCAAATTCCATTGTGCCAATGATTTCTGTAATGCTAGAAATGCCTCTTGCAAGATGTCAATTGAGCCATGGGATAATAGAATGTCATCCATGTAATGAATAATATACAACTCAGAAAACTGCTTTCTGATTGGCTGTAATGCCTGCTGAACATATAATTGGCACATGGTGGGACTATTGGCCATGCCTTGGGGCAAAACCTTCCATTGATATCTAGAATCAGGATCACTGTGATTAATGGAAGGAATAGTAAAAGCAAAACGGGGGCGATCCATTGAACACAGTAGAATTGAAAAAAAGCAATCCTTAATGTCTATAATAAACACATGCCAATCACTGGGCAAGGCTGAAAGCAATGGGAGGCCACGCTGAACAGGGCTGAACAAATTCATCTGAGCATTTATTGCTCTCAAATCATGAAGCAATCTCCACTTGCCTGATTTTTTCTTAATAGTGAAAATGGGTGTATTCCAGGGCGATGTGGAAGGCTCAATATGCCCCAGCTGCAATTGTCCTGCCACCAAATCTTTTACAGCTTGGAGCTTCTCAGAGGGGAGCGACCACTGAGGAACCCACACAGGTTCCTCAGTGTTCCATGGTATAGGTTGTACTGCCCCAGTGGCCGTTAGGAAAAACCCAGTCCTTTTCGGCCCTCATTGCTAACGGGGGACAGGGGCTCTCGGCAACCGGAAGAATGCTTTCCAAGCCCCTGCCCATGCACATACCCCATCCTTTCCATCATTCTCTGGGACTGCAAGGAATATTCATTGGTAAGCGTGAAGCCTAAATCATGCATGAGATCTCTTCCCTATAAATTAACGGGGAGTGGGAGGACATAGGGTATGAAGTATCCCGACCTCCCTTCATTATACCATTTAAGGGCCTGGGCACTAATGGTAGGGTGATTAGCATATCCAAGGCCTTGCAAAGAATGGGTAAACTCAACCAGGGGCCAGGTGCGGGGCCACCAGGTGGTGGAGATAATGTTCTTGTCAGCTCCCGTATCAAGAATGCCCTCAAACTGTTTTCCTTGTATGGTAATAGTCAAGGTAGGCCGTTTACGAAGATCCATCATCAAGTATGCTGTATCAGTGCCAGAGGAGCTCATTGGGTGTTTATCTGACCAGGACTCAATATCTGAGGGGATCAAGATTATTTGAGCAATGCGATCCCCTGGGCTAATGGAAAATACCCCCAAGGGGCAAGAACAAAGGATTTGCACATCATCATGTTGACTGTCAATTAAACCTGGGTGCACTAGTAGCCCCATCTTTGTTAATGAGCCTCTCCCCACTAGTAGGCCC